>CABHPQ010142662.1:32917-45603 GCA_902168405.1 Peromyscus aztecus
ACACACACACACACACACACACACACACACACACACACACACACCTCCAACATGCCAGGATCTCACCTAGGATGCTGATGAATGGCAAGCCTTCAGCAGGTCAGAGAAACTGAAGAGGAGGTGCAGAGTAGACAAACTACTGGACAGACAAACAGACACACGAGGACTTTTCTGAGGGTTAAAGCTTAGTTCTTCATTTATTCTTATTATTCATTTATTATTATTTCTGTTGCTTGTTCTACTCTATTCTTCTGTCTACCTTGATCTCTTCCTTCTAACTTCTCTTCTACATCCTTCCTGGTGTTTTCCTCCTCTTACCCTTTTTTTTTTTTTCCCTTACAGCTTATGTACCCCAGCAAAATCTCTCAAGCAGTATAAAAATTACAATGTGGTTATGATCTACTTTTCAAGTGAATGATTACAAGAATACAGTTTAAAAAAAACCCAGCATGTTTTCCATATTCCTTACATGATTAAACATTTTACAGATGAAAAACAAGTTGTCCCAAGAACCCACATACATTCATGTCCAGGCAACTTGTTATAGATTAACAGAGTGTAAGCAAGCAAGGTATTTTTCTCAGCCAGCTCTTTTACTGGCAGGTACATTTTGTGGTTACAAAGAAAGGATCAGTTATTTTATTATTTATCTCAAAGGTAATATTATAAAAAAAACTCAAAAGAATCACAAATCTTTTATAATTTTTTTTAAAATCTAAACTTTTTTAAAATCTATAAATTTTTATAAATCTAAACTTTTAAATACAAAAAGGAACCAGTCAGCTATATTTTAAATCCTCAGGGTGCATACCCACCCACTCATCAACAGTTTTTTCTATCAGGAAACTGAGGGCGGAAATGGGCACAAGGAATTAACCATCATCCCATCGTAGCAAGAAAAGTACTTCAGCCAGCTAAAGCCAGGCTATCATTGTTCTTGTTTCTTGACCTCAATGAATCCCTCACTCAACTATTAAAAGTATGCCTTTAAATTGTTTTCCAAGATTTTTACCTCAAAGCCATTAACAAAAACATCTTAACCTAACCTTAAGTTATTATTTAAAGCTTTATTTTAGCTATGATGCACACTGAAACCCATGAACACATCTCCCAATATTACGATTGAAAGAACTTGAGCTAACTTAGCTTCTGGGACTCAACTGTTTCTCTTAATCATTAACCTAAGCCACAATCTATACAGCTCTGCAAGAGAAACTAGTGTTACATTTCCTTGTTCTTATTTTTTACCCTCTACAGTCCCTGTTTTATCAGGGGTGGGGGCAACACTCTAAACAACACAGCTCAAGAGGAAATCATCTTCATGATAATTTCCACAGTTAAAAATGCCCAGGAGAACAGGATATTTCCATGAGATAATCATACTACATTGAGGCCAGTGGGGATTTCCCCAAACCCTTTCACACCATGCCAGATACCAGAGAAAAAATGGCATCAGCAAACATGTAAAGGCACAGCAGTAGCAAGAGACATTCTGGGTCTGAAGCCCTTGGGGCCTTGCCTATCTGAGATTTGCTTCCTGGTGGGCCAGTCCCCTGAAGTCAATTGCCACCTGCTGCTCCTTTGACATGGCCACGGGCAGGATACGGTCCAAGACTGAATACAAAGGGAAAAGGAGAAAGCCAGCTGAGCACTGGCATTGTCCTTTCTCTGCTGTGGGATGGTCTGTATGTCAAATGCTCTGATTGGTCAATAAATAAAACACTGATTGGCCAGTGGCCAGGCAGGAAGTATAGGCGGGACTAACAGAGAGGAGAATTGAGAGAACAGGAAGCTGAGTGAGAGAGACACTGCCAGCCACTGCCATGACAAGCAGCATGTGAAGATGCCGGTAAGCCACAAGCCACGTGGCAAGGTATAGATTTATAGAAATGGATTAATTTAATTTAAGATATAAGAACAGTTAGCAAGAGGTCTGCCATGGCCATACAGTTTGTAAGCAATATAAGTCTCTGTGTTTACTTGGTTGGGTCTGAGCAGCTGTGGGACTGGCGGGTAACAGAGATTTGTCCTGACTGTGGGCCAGGCAAGAAAACTCTAGCTACATTTCTCTGCTTCTTTTTTAGTGCCACAGACTAAATAACTCCTGCCACATGCCTTCTCTGCTATAGTGGATTGTGTTCCTCTGAACCCTGAACCAAAACAAACCTCCCTCCCTTAAGTTGTTCTGGTTAATATTTGGTTACAGCAAAGAGAGAATTGACTAATACAGTTGTACAGATGTTTGAGTGGACTAAGAGCACTTTTTTGTCAGCTTATTGGAAATTTAAATTTTCTAAAATGCTAGAAATAATAAGACACAGTAAAGTAAAAAGTAAAGTTTAGATGAGAGGCTAGACGAACATCACAGTGGTATGTGAGCACTTAATATGCACCAGACTCTGGATCCATAATCTCTAGTACCTCAAAAGTGAAAAGCTAAATTAAGTTTACAATATCTATAAGATAGGACCAATATAGAATTGAATGGGTGTGGTAGTTTGAAAGAAAATGGCCCCCAAAAGGGAGTGGCACTGTTAGGAGGTGTGGCCTTGTTGGAGGAAGTATGTCACTGTGGAAGTGGGCTTTGAGGTCTCATATGCTCAAGATACTGCCCAGTGTCTCAGTTCACTTCCTGATCAAGTTCACTGCCTGCTGATCAAGATGTAGGACTCTCAAGCTCAAGCACCATGTCTGCCTACATGCCACCATGTCCCACCATGATAATAATGGACTGAGCCTCTGAACTGTAAGCCAGTCCAATTAAATATTTTCCTTTATAAGCGTAGCCCATGGTCCTGGTATCTCTTCAGAGCGTTAAAAATCCTAATTAAGATAGTGGGAAAGATCAACAACAGGCCATTGCAGACAGTGTTTGAAAAGGAAAAGCAAACAACTAAAGGAAACAGAAACCCCTAACACAAAGCAAAAGCCCGGTGTTTACTATTCTACCAACAGGAGTGAGATTCCTCCAGTGCAAACCGAAGCTCCAATTCAGACTCACAGGGTTCTGTGCACTGATGAAGGGCTTTGTGATCCCTCTGTTTTATTCATCCATCTATCCCTTGAGAACACACAGGTGACTATGCGGGTGAAGGGCAGACAGGAAAACAAGAAGGTCAGAGAAAAAAAATGAGAGGCCTAGGGAGTGGGGAAGACAGAGAAGGGGGCTAGTTATGTGGGTGGAAAATGCGGATTGAAAACAGCCAAGGCCTAAAAGGGTGTGAGACAGAGAACATGTTCATTCCACAGCCTGTTCCTGGCAGTCTTAGCACCCACCAAGATGCTACAAACACTCTACAGGGGGATATGCAAAATTAAATAAATTACAAGATAGCGTGTTAGATGCTGTAGTCATGGACACATTTCAGATAATGTAGGTGGAGGGGAAACGGGTAAAGCAGAAGACATGGGAAATAAGAAGGGAGTCTGAGAAAGGGGAGAATTGTCTGGAACTTGTAAATGACAATGATTCATGAACTACGTCCAACGTCATTTCGTCACCCATTCCACTGGACAGATTCCTCCCAAATGCCTTCCAGATGATCAACAATCCTTTCAGAGAAATACGAAATGACTGAATCCCACATGCAAATACCTCTAGGACAAAGGTGGTCAGAATCAAAATGAAATTGCTTATGTCAAGGGGTAGTGAAAAATCAGTCAGGGAGAGGGGAATCTCAGAGTATATACCTCCGAACAAGAACAGTCACAAAAGACTGCCAGAACTACAGCCTCAAACAATGGCCACTAAAATTTTATACAGAAAATTTCTATCCCCAAAACTGTCCATTCAACACTGGACTGATACCACCTTTGTTACTGATATTTGAATGCCCTTGTTATTAATCCTGTGGCCAAGGATTACAGTTTTAAAATAACTAATGCAATATTCCTCGTTTGCCGTTACCCTGTCCCATGGTTGCAACGCCACATGCATTCCCCACTGTAACAGCCCTTGCTGATTCCCTAATAAATATTATATTTCTCTGAAGAGTCCTTCCTTTGTGTGATGTTAGCCATGTAGAAAAACGAGAGCTAATATTTTTGGTTATTGACCGCATACTAGTGAAAACCTTCACATAACTCTTGGGCACCTAGGTATGGCACTACAAATGTGGTCAAGGTGTGCAGGCAGTATCTGAACCTAGCCACTCTGAGCCAAGAGCATTCACTGTGCTGAGTATGTGAGACAATATCAAGAGAGGAAAACAGTCTATCATAGGATATGGAGAGACCAAGAGCAGGCATATCTCATTTGAAGGCCCATTAGGAGCACAACAATGAAAGAAAAGAATTTTTTCATTTTAATTAAATATTTTAAAGTTAGGGCAATACTTTAATTAAAAAAAAAACCACTGCAGCCTTTGACTTGGAGTCTATCTAAATTACATTTTTTTGTGTGATTAAATTAATCCCTCTATATATTTTGGAAATTAGTCCTCAGATGTGGGGTTGGTGAAGGTCTTTTCCCATTCTGTAGGCTGCAGCTCTGTCCTACTGACAGTGTCCTTTGCCTTACAGAAGCTTTTCAGTTTCATGAAGTCCCATTTATTAATTGTCAATCTTGGTGCCTGCACTAATGGTGTTCTATTCAGGAAGTTGTCTCCCATGTCAATGTGTCCAAGGCTACTTCCCACTTTCCCTTCAGTGTATCTGGATTTATGTTGATGTCTTTGAACCACTTGGACTTCAGTTTTGTGCACAGTGATAGATATGGATCTATTTGCAGTCTTCTACATGCTGACATTCAGTCATGCCAGCACCATTTGTTGAAGATGCTTTCTTTTTTTTCCATTGTATACTTTTGGCTTCTTTGTCAAAAATCAGGTCAAGAAACTAGACATCAAAAAAACAAATACTCCAATTAGAAAATGGGGTACAGATCTAAACAGAGAATTCTCAACAGAAGAATCTCAAATGGCCGAGAAACAAATAAATATTCACATCCTTAGCCATCAGGAAAATGCAAATCAAAACAACTCTAAGATTCCATTTTACACCTGTTAGAATGGCTAAGATCAAAAACACAAGTGACAGCTCATATTGGAGAGGATGCAGAGCAAGGAGAACACTCCTCCACTGCTAGTGGGAGTGCAAACTTGTACAGCCACTTTGGAAATCGGTGTGGCAGTTTCTCAGAAAACTGGAAATCAATCTACCACAAGACCCAGCTATACCACTCTTGGGCATAAACCCAAAGAATGCTCAATCATACCACAAGGACACTTGCTCAACTATGTTCATAACAGCTTTATTTGTAATAGCCAGAAACTGGAAACAACATAGATGCCCCTCAACCAAAGAATGGATAAAGAAAATATGGTACATTTATATAATGGAGTATTACTCAGTTGTTAAAAACAATGACATCATGAAATTTGAAGACAAATGGAGAGAACTAGAAAAAAAATCATCCTTAGTGAGGTAACCCAGAACCAGAAAGACAAACATGATTGGTGCCTAGCCCGATTATCATCAGAGAGGCTTCATCCGACAACTGATGGAAACAGATGCAGAGACCCAAAGACAAACATTGGGCTGAGCACAGGGGATCCTGCTGAAGAGAGGGAGGAAGGATTGTACAAACCAGAGGGGTCAAGGGCATCACAAGAAAGCCCACAGAACTCACCTGGGCTCATAGAATTTCACAGAGACTGAATTGACAACCAGGGAGCCTGAATGGGACTGACCTAGGCCCTCTGCATTTATGTGACAGTTGTATACTTGGTCTTCTTGTGAGACTCCTGACAGTGGGAGCAGGGGCTGTCTTTGACTCTTTTGCTGGATTTTGGGACCCTTTTTCTTATATTGGGTTGTCTTGTCCAGCCTTAATACAAGGGAGGTGCATAGTCTTACTGCAACTTGATTTGCTGTGTTTTGTTTATATCCATGGAGGGCCTGCTCTTTTCTGAGTAGAAATGGAGGAGGAGAGGATGGGGGGCGTGGAGACTGGGAGGAGTGGAGGGAGGGGAAACTGCAGTCAGGATGTTAAATAAATTTGCAAAACAAAAATGAAAAATAAATCCTCTAGATAGGGAACCACAAGTTAGATTCCCTTAGTCTAGTGAATTATTTCTCTGGGCATCAACACAGATAGATGGGTGGAAGATAGCAGGCCTTGCTCTAGTCAGAAGCCCTGGACTTGATCCTAAAGAAATGACTTAGGTGTGGAATCTTGAACAAACAGGTCACAAAACCTTTATTATTTACCTCTATTTATTATTTACCTTTATTCTCACCTCTCAGGTAAAATGATAATGCTCCTTTCTGGGACAGTTTTAGGATTAATCATGACACCCTGACCTTTCTGGAGCTCTCTCACTCTGAGATGGAAAGTCACCGAAGGATACACCTAACACACAAGCACCAAATATCTCCTGGTCTCCTTTTCAGAAACCAGCACTGGCTCCAGGTTCTAGAGATCAAACTAAAACTCTCCTCCGTGCCCCCTTCAAAGCAGCTAAGAGGACACAGAAAGTGGGGAGCTACTGTCTAGACCGAGGAGTGCTCTTCAGAGTCAACTTCAACTCCAGCAGTCTGCCTCTGTGACAGATTAAAGCGATGGTCAACTTGACAGGGTCACCTTGGAGACAAAAATCTCTGGACATGTCCATCAGGCTTTTCCAGATTAGGTAAACTGAGGTAGGAAGACCCATCCTAAATATGGCTGGCTTTGCCCCATGGGCTGGGATCCTGAGCTGTATACAATGTTGACAATGAACATTTGCTACTTTCAGCTTTCTCACAAGAGAAGCAATGTGATTGGTTAGCCTCCTGCTCCGGCTGCCATGCTCTCTGCACCACGGTGGACTGCATCCCCTAAAACTGTAAGCCAAGATAAACACTTCCTCCTTTAAATCACTTCTTGTCAGGTATTTTGTTCACAGCAACTAGAAAAGTACCTAACACAGCCTCCTTCCTTCCTCCCTGGGGGATGTGTCTCTTAAGCTGTTGTTATTACTTCAGGGAACTGAATCTCCAGATATTTCTGAACACAACTTCCTAATTATCACCAACACTTACTCTAGCTAATGAGCCTACCCAGATTTAAAACTGCAGCATTGTTATTCAGAATTTAGTAATAGCAGGAAGGAGAGGCCCAGGAGGCCACGAAGATGGGTGGGTTTCAAACGGTTAAGACTTGGTCAAGTGACCAAGCAGTCATGTAACAATGCAATCTGTATGATCTGGGTGAACAGAAATCCAGGCAACAACGTGCCTGACATGTACAGAGAGAACCAAAGGATGAAGCCTCCATGGCCCCAAACAGGAAGCAAATTAGGTAACTGGACATAAAGACATATTTGGCTGGGAGACGGTTGTTTCATCAAATCATAGCACTACTCACACGCTCTCTGAAGACAACTTGTCCCCTACCTTCCCTCTTCAAATCATTTGCCTCCCTCTCTGTAACATCTTTCATTGTAAGTGGAGACTTGGGGCAGGAGAGGAGAAAGTCAAGTAGAAAACCCTCTTCTCTCCTTCTAACACACACCAAATATTCCCCCCTTCAGAAGCCTACTCTGTTCATGAATACATCGTGTCTTCTTTAAAAACCCACTGCCTATAAAAGTTTCATGCTGTATGAAACGTGTCCTTACAGAGGAGCTACACATTCAGCACTGCTTAGAAAGCCATTAATCTGACATATGGAATGCAAAGGATAGTAATCCGATTAGGCCCCTAATCAGGATGACCGGCATGAGCCTGGGAAGCCAGCCCTCCCTCTAGGTCACACTGCTCTATGGAGGGTGGCTTTGTAAGTCCTCCTTTAACATCTATCTAATCACCTCTCACCACATTTCTAGTCACAATTTTAAAAAAAAAAGAAGAAGAAGAAGAAGACAGTGCCTCGCTCTGTAATTGGTCATCCTTTTTTCTAATGGGAGGAAACCATGATAAATGAGCCAGATATCTCTCTGTCTTTATTCTTAATAGATCCAACTTTAAAACCCTCCAAGCTTGGGAGCCTGCCTTCTGTCTCTCACTGTTAATCATACCGTGTCTGGGGAAGAATTCACATGCCATGCTCTTCAAGAATGCTTCTCCATGATCAAACACCACATATCTTATATTTATCCCACCTTTGGCCCCTCTGAAGCCTAATACAACTAGAAACATGCTGTTCCTGGTATGGATACTTCTGTGGGCAGCCTAAGTACCCTGACTTTGGCTAGAACTAAAAATAAATAAAATCTAATGTCCTATTACAGAATGCAAGGCTCTAAGGATTTTTGATGACACTATTTCACAATCTCTTAAAAGGGAAATAAAAACAGCTGAAAGGATGTAACTCAGTGGTAGAGCATTTGCCTGACATGCACAAGGTTCTAGGCTCAATCCCTAGTACTAAGAAAGGAAAAAAAAAATGAGGCAGATGAAATAGTCTTAGAGACAGGCTTCATCCAATAGGTCCACATATGAAGACCAAAATGTTCTTTTGAAGCTCTCTGGCCCAGCTTACAAGAGTAACAAATAGCAAATCACTTTAGCAAAGTTCTCTTATTTATCTGGAAGAAAAATTAAAAAAAAAAAACAAGGTGAAAAAAATATTATTTTTAAAAACAAAAGTTCTTACCTGTATTTGAGGAGAGAGAAAGGCAGCTGCCCAAATGAACCCACTGGCATACAAAAGAAGCATTTCTATTTCTTTGTCCCACTATGTGTCCAGGCACTGCTCCCAAGAAACTCATTCACACTCAAATCAGTTTGGTAGCCCAGGAATGGCAATTCAAATAAACTGAAAGGATTTTGAAATGAGGAAGTTCAGGAAATGCTAGGGTTTTGTCAGCTTGTCACAAGCTAGAGTCATTTAAGAAGAGGAAACCACAAGAGAGAGTGTGGCTTTCGGGCAAACCTGTGGGTCATTTTCCCTTTGGGGGGATCAGGGGAGGAGATGTATGATTGATGTGAGAGGGCCTAGATCTCTGTGAGCAGTGCTAACTCTGGACAGGTGGTTCTAGGGAGGTCTAAGAAAGGAGCCTGAAAGAGCCATGAGGAGGAGCAAGCCAGTAAACAGCGATCTCCACGCTCTCTGCTTCAGTTCCTGCCTCCATGTTCCTGCCTTGAGTTCTTGCCCTGGCTTCCCTTCATGGTAGACCACAAATGTGAACCAAAGAAACCCTTTCCCCCCCAGTTTGCTTTTGGTCACCGTGCTTTATCATAGCAATAGTCACCCTAAGACATATTTACCCAAACTGAATATAACCCTTGCTCCTATCAATAAATAAGAAAGAACAACTCTTCCACGGTATAAAGAATTATGTATCACATCATGTTGTCTTGTCACAGATCCTCAGGAAATAGAGTGATGAAACAAGCTAGAACCTAATAAGATCTCTTTCCATGATGATCTTAATCATGCTAATCACTCTGCAGTACCAACAGCAGCATTCCCCAGTGGGATTCTGTGTCTGTTTTCTTTATCATCATCATCATCAAAACCACACATTCACAAAACAATCTCAGAAATAAGTCTTAATCTTCCAAGAGGACCGGAGGTAAGACATAATGAGATCAATACAAGAGGCCACACTAAGACCTATTTATCTTGTTTAGCTGAAAATATAAGACTGTAAACAAAGCACTTAATTTGTTTTCTCATTTTTCCTGGGGGAAAAAAAAATCTTTCTTAACCATAATAAAAGCACCACTTTTCTGGCTATTAGTTTTCCAAAACAATATCTTCACCAAATAATGGAGGAAATTTGTCCTCCTGTGTCCCCTCTGGGTCAAATAAGTTTTATTATTGGGCTAAATCAGAATTAGAACGTTTTCCTTCAGGACGTATCAGAGCTTTAATTCCAAGCAAATAGATGTGTCAAAATCCTATACCAGCTAATATTTGGGGATGGAGAGAAGGCACATGAGAAAAATATACTGGGAAAAGTTCAGAAGTTGTTTTGAAAAGTTTAGTGGCAGCCTAATGGGCTTGCTAGCTTTGTAACTTTTGGACACATTTCTGTGTCCTAAATCTGTAAGGTGGGGAAAATAATACCAACCCCTAAAATAGTTGAGGATTAAATGAGATAGCACAACAAAATCCTCAGAACCAAATCTGTTATTTTTGTTACCTATTTTACAAGGTTATTTTAAGCATTAGAAGGATATTTACTTTATAGAACTTATGTCTGGGAAGTCATAAGTAGTCTATAAAAGGTCAGTGAAATGAACACAGAGTACTGATCACAAAATCCAGCACAAATAAAATTTCAACTCACAGGTGTAGTACTGAATGTCACTATGGCCTCAAGATTATAGGGTCTTTCTTACCCATTAATAAGAACACTTTTGCTAGCAGTATCTCCTCCAGATAATAAGAAATACATTTGCCCTAGGGGCAAAAAAAAATCATTATTCAAGTAAGTTTCTAAAACTGGTAAATAAAATTGGGCAAAACCAGGTTTATTTTCTTCTGAATTATTCAGGGCCTTTTGGGCACATCTTGAGTCTCTAAGAAGGGAGTCTACATCTCTCACTGGCATTTAATGAGGAAACTTCCAGTGAGCAACTCTTGGGAATCTTGTTTTGTGGAAACCACCCCAACTCAATGGAAACAACAGGTAAAGTTCTTGAGAACCATTGTGCCTGGAACAATGTCTGGTACATCAAAAGTTCTTAACAAACTTCCCTCGGAAGCAAAGGTAAGATCGTAGACTGTCTTATTGTTTCCAAACGTGCTGGATTGTTCCTGAAAATGTCTTTAGCAGCATTTGGGGAACTAACGCACAAGCAATGCTCTTGGAAAAATACTTGTTTACAGATGCACAGTCCTTTAATGAGCATGAATGACAAGAAGAGAAGCTAGCTGAGCATCACCACTAAGACGGGCTGTTCTGCAGGTCACGTGCAATGACTAGGTTACCTCCATCCATTTGCTCAGAGAGTGCAGAGCCTAGTAACAACCTTCACACTCAGGCCCTTGCTTTTCTCACTTCCTACATTTCCCCCTTTTCCTAACAACTCCAACGCAATGCCACTAGAGGAAAGATGGGGGAACCAAAACTGTACAGGGACAGTGCATGTACTTGAAGCACTGCCAAATTGCCACAGTTCTACACTTAATCTCCCATTTTTCTTCTTCTCTCTTCCAGGAGCTACTTGTTCAATGGCACTGTAACTCTCCCATTCATTATTACCCTTTTCATTAATTACTGCATAACATTACTGTATTGTTACTTTCTTTCTAAAGGCAGGTTCTTACATGGCTCACCAGACTGGCCTTGAACTCTCTACTTAGCTGAGGATGGCTGTAAACTACTGATCCTCTTGCCTCTACCTCACCCTCATGCTGGACTGTTAAATTTGCTTTTAATCACCACTATCATTTCCTCTTTTAGGAGGCTTTCTGTTTTATCTTTCTCTCCTACAAGTATGGTTTCTCTTGCCCAGGTAACTTCTTTAAAAATAAATATATCCTGTATCTTGTCTCAAGTTGAACTCATGACTCAGAAACAACAGATCTTTGACATTTGTGCAGATATCTAAAGATGAGGTAGGAAGAGCGCATGCTTCATCTGAACCAAAAGATAGCTGTGTTTAAAAGGGGCAGCGTCTCAGACCTTTGTTCACATATTTTTTTCCTTTTTAGAAATCAACGAAGTCAAGAGTCTGACCAGTGAATGACCAATGAATTATCAAAGCTCCCCACAAACTTAACAGAGTCCCTTTAAATGTAACTAATTCTGGAAAGGGGGTGCTGTAGTTTACAGCAGGAGCTGTCAAGGCACAGAACTCAGGATCCCCGGAGATGCAAAGGCCAGGGACCCGCCATCCAGGACTCCACAGAGTCTTGCTCCGGGTGTCTCTGTGGTCCACACAGGCAACTTCGCCTAGGGCCCTCCTCCCAGGCCTCCCCCGGGAGACAGAGGGATCCCCCAGAGCCCACGGCCATAGCAAGAGAATCCACAGACTGCCTGGGGCCAGCAGGTACCTGGTCATAAGGGGACTTCTCCAGCATCTGCGTGCACAGATCGGCGCAGAGCTGGAACTTCCTGCGTCTAAAATAACTCCAGGCCCGGAGCAGAGGCTCCATCTCCGAGCCCATGGTGGCCCCAGACAAAGCTCCAGTGACCCGGGGTCCAGGGCCCAGAGCCCAGCCCAGGGAGGGCGGGGTCCGGGAGCAGCGAGCGGGAAGCGTCGGGTTCTGCCGGGCAACGCGCGGCGGCGGGGCCTGACCTAAGAGGTGTCCACAGCGCGCCTGAAAACAGGGCAAAGGAAAGCTGCCATGCGCCGACCTCAGCCAGGGAATTTGCACAGAATTGACTACAAAAATGTGCGCTTTTAAAGACAACAGATTTCATTAATTTTGAAAAGCCACCGTTCTTAAAAAACAAACAAACAAAAAAACAGGTAGTGACTTAGACACCATGGCTGGGGGCCTCCGTGCGTACAAGAGATGCAGTTGCCTAGCAACCACCTCGCTGCTTGCCCAGTAAGTGCAAAAAGCCACCTAAATTGACTCGGGTTGTGTTTCTGTCCCATTCCCCGCTTTCACTCATTCCTACTGCTCTCATATTTCTGACTCTAGAAACATTAATGCGGGAACAGCTTCTTCTCTGTCCTAAATAAAAACAAAAACGAAAAACAAAACAACCCCCTCCCCCACAGTATTTTCCGTCTAACCCCACCTCAGTGTTGAGATTGCAGGGGATCTGAGAGATTGCTTGGTCCATTCATTTATAGAT
>CABHPQ010142663.1:0-11138 GCA_902168405.1 Peromyscus aztecus
CCTTGTCTCCAGTACAGAACAAGGTCCCTGGGCACCACTGTGAGGAGGGATCTCAGGATGCCGTGTCTGGTGAAGGGAAGGGGCTGAGCCTGGCAGAGTGCCGGGAGAGAGGACTGGGCACAGCACAGGCCTCACTCTTTGAACTTCCACTCTTGGGGACCAGGGTGCAGTCATCGCCAGGCCCGACAGTCTGGACAGCAGCCACTAACCACCATCCTGCAGATGCTGCAGTTCGGCTACCCAGAGCCAAGTGCCACACCATTCCAGCCCTTAATTTTCACCTTCATGGAAGCGGGGCCTGTGACCTCCACCTAACCACCGGGCGCTCTGCCCTTCTGCTGCTTCTGCTCGGGAAGGTATAAAAACGACTGTGTGTTGTCTGGCTCCTCAGAAACCAAGAACTCTTTCTTAAAGTTATAAAGAAAGAAAAGAAAAGAGCAGGAGAGACGTCCCTACTTCTGTTTGAGACAGCTCTTCAAACCTTCAGCTATCTAGGGGATCACAGGTCCTGGCGCATCTCCAAGTGTGACTGGGCCCCACGCCATGCTCTCTGGGCACATCAAGGGCCAGGCCTGGGAAACTTTAAGAGTAAGACTTGTCACTGGACACTGGCAGGAGAAAGGTTGGCCACCCATCAGAGTAACTTGTCAAGTTTACTCTGTCCTGCTGTACTGAGCCCACAAGAATACACGAGTGTGTATTTCATTCTTTGACATAAAGTCTAGAGGCTTCAGCACTCAGAAAGGATACGGCTAGAGGAGTTATAAATACTATTAAAATGCATCAGCACTTCCTGCGGACTGCTCTAAACACTGTGTTGATGTGTGCCTAGAGGTGAAAAGGGGAAGGCAGAGGGCACAATGCCTGGGGATTACCATAACCGTGCTCTGCTTCTACTATTAGATGTACCAACACAGGCAATTCCTTAGCATTCTTCTAGAACCTGGCTATGGAGCACATTCCGTGATGTTGCTGGCAGTCCCTGGCGGTTCTCTTATGCACAACCAGTGAAGACAGCCTCTTACCCTTTCAGGTAGTTCCACGCACTTTCATTGTGTGGTACTAATTTGATCATTTCCAGAGTATACCTGAGAGGAAAACAAACATTATTTTAGAAGACCAGGTCAGAAGTAGATGCGGTTTCAGCAACCCTGGGATGGAACCTGACATGTGCTTTCCTGTTTCCCTCCTGCCAGGCATTCACTTGGGTCCTCCAATGGATCCTGGTACCACTGGGACTCCGATGAGGTAAGAGAATGCTGAGTATGCAGTTGTCAGCCTGTCTCGACACTGCCCCTTCCCCACAAACACAGGAACGGGGTTAAGAGAGTGGCTGCTCTTCCGACTTCCCAGCACCCACACGGCAGATAGATCACAACCATCTCTAACTCCGGTCCCAGGGTCTAAGGCCCTCCTCTGTCGGCTCCAAGCACTGCATGCATGTGATGCACAGGCATACATGCAGACAAAACACGCATACACATAGAAGAAAAGGGTGTGTTTTGTTTTTCAATTATATGGAAGGGCTGGAGAGATGGCCTGGGGGTTAAGAGTGCTTCCTACTCTTGCTAAGAACCTGAGCTTGGTTCCTAGCACCCATGCTGGACAGCTCACAAACATCTGTTATCAGAGGGTGCAGGTGTACACTGCCCCACCACACTTGGTCTCATGCAGTGTGGGGATCAAATCCTCAGCTCTGCAATGCCAGGCAAGCACTCTACCAACTAAACTACACCCCACCTCAAGAATAAGAAATCTTGTCTTAGCTGACCCAAGTTAGTGGGAGCTCATGGACTCTGGACTGATGGCTGGGGAACCATGGGACTGAACTAGGCCCTCTGAATGTGGGTGACAGTTTTGTGGCTTGGGCAGTCTGTGGGGTCCCTGTCAGCAGGACCAGGATTTATCCCTAGTGATGAACTGGCTTTTTGGAGCCCATTCCCTATAGGGGATACCTTGCTCAGCCTTGATGCTGGGGGGGGGAGCGGCTTGATCCTGCCTCAAGATATGCCAGACTTTGTTGATTCCCCATGGGAGGCCTTAGCATCTCTCAAGAATGGATGGGGTGGGGTGGGGGGGGGAAGAGGGGGCGGCGGGGGGGGGGGAACTATGGTTGGTATGTAAAATGAAAAAAAAAAAAGCACTTTTAAATAAAAAAAATCTTGTCTTTAAACTTACTTAACTCAGTATAATTTTCTCGCATAAATATACTACACTACTTTTATAAGGGGGAAAAGAGTAAAGAAACTATAATCAGATCTACATATCTACCTATAGTCTTAAGAGTTAAAATTTTAATTAACATACTATAATTTCTTGATAAACACATCTATCACTAACATTTTAAATATCATTTTTGCCATCTTTAGGGAATTTGCCTTAATTAGGACAAATTCAGATTCTTGTTTATTTCTCTTTAACAGCAGAAGACCACTAATCCATTCCTAAAGGGCAAGGAGACAAGTATGTACTTTCCACATGCTTAATATTCAGTATTTCAGTTCTTTTAAAAGCTAACCCAATGAAGACATTTTCTCTTCTTACGTCCACTATTTATTTGGGTCAAGAACAGACTCTTGAGTGTGGTTGGGCTTCCCTGAAATCCTAGCACTCAAGAAGCTGAGGCAGGAAACTCTCAAGTTCAAGACCAGCCTGGGCTACAAAGCAAGACCCTATTTTAAAAAGGGGTCGGAGAGAGTTGGCTCAGAGGTTAGAGCAGTTGTTACTCCTGCAGAGGACCAGTGTCCACACAGTGGCTCACAACCTTCCGTAACTCCAGTTCCAGGGGATCTGATGCCCTCTTCTGACCTCCATGGGTACCAGGCACATCCATCATAAAGAGACATACATTTGGGCAAAATACTCATACACATACAATAAAATAAATAAATCTAAAAAAAAAAAAAATTTAAAGCCAAAACCAAAGCCAACAATGCATGCTGAAAGTGTGAAATACACACTGAAACCAAATGAACAAATAAGGTTATAAGGGTAGAGACTATTAACGTTTATCGACATGAACTCTCTACTCCTTACAGTTTTATATACAGCACCTCTCAGTATGTACTCCCATGAGTGTGTGACTTTGCCACAAAAGACATTTGGCAATGTCTGGAGTCCTCCTTGTTTAAGGCCAGGAGTGTCGCTCCACACCTACAGTCAGCCAACGGACAATGCTACTTCACACTTGTCCAGTCAAAAACCCGACATGAGAATAACGTGGCATTTGGGAACGACTATCTAAAAATTGCAGGATTTAGTGAATATAGATACAGAACGGAATTTCCTGGCATTATGAAGCTAGATTTCTTCATAATCTCTAGAAGCAACAAGTCAAGAAATTAAGGGACTGCAACACAGAGATGTACCATATCACAAGCAAACTCATCCTTGACATGCTGCTTCCCAATCTGCCCCGTGTGAGTTCCCTAAGGGCAGGACCAGGGGAAGTCTTGACCGTGCAGCATCTGAGTGCCTGAGACATGACAGGCATGCACATTTTTAGTGAAGGAATGAGTGAAGCATGATACTAACTGGACTTCTCTCTCCAACACAGCACGATCACTATAGCCAGTGGTATTAGAAATGACAAAGTGTCTTTGGTTCCAGACAGAGTTATTTCTCACATCTTCTTTGAGAAGCTGGTCTACATACTGTAGCTCATTATCCCAAAGTCGAAATTCCTAAAAGTTAAAAAAAAAAAAATCTAGTTAGAAATGGTCTATTATTTATAAAAACAACAAACAAAAAATAAGCAAAATGTCCGCAAAGCCAAGAAGGTAGGGCTGAAGACAGGGGTTATCACACCTGAAGAGCAGCCTGTGATCCCAGCATTCAGGGTGTGGCGGCAGAAGAATTAGAAACTCAAGCTCATTCTCAGTTATTTAAGTTCAAGGCCAACCTGAGTTACATAAGACACTGTCTCAAAACCCAAAGAAAAAAAATGAACATAGATCCCAAAGACACAAACTAAACAAACAGAAGTCATCAAAGAAAATTTAGAGGGGAAAACAAACAAAACTAACAATAACCAGTTTCACTAGTAAAAGACTAAGTAACTTTACGAGCACACAAATTAATGTAATTTGGTATTAATATCTAACAAATAAAGAGCAGCATTACAAAATGTGTATGTAGGTCGGAGCGGGAGTGCATACCCATTATCCCAGTATTCAGGAAGCTGAGGCAGGAGGATCAACAGTTCAGGGCTTCTTTGGGCTACAGATTGAAACCTTGTCTCAAAAACAAAACAAACAAAATACCTAAGTAAGTTTTTAAAAGCAAATACATGATAAAATTACCTTAAAATACATGTAGAGAAATCTACACAATTGTACTGAAGTTTTACTTTATGGTTAGGGCATTTTGAAAAACCTAATGTATTTCCATTTCTTACTTGACACTAGTAAGAATTTCAGTAAGCTGGTTCCTGATTTTAAGTCACACTGAAAGTAAGAAACTAAGAGACCATTTTGGTGACAAATTCTGTGCTGATGAATGATGGAGAGTGCCATTTGTGTGACCATAAACAGTAAGCATTCCAAATATTGCTGATTATCCCCATGCGCCACTGACTGAGAAACACTGGCTTACATAATTTATTGTTAATTATTTTTTTCCTTCATTTTTAATCTTATGTGTAAGAATGTTTTGCCTGCAAGCATGTCTGTGTACCACATGCATGGAGGCCAGAAGGGGGCATCAGATCCGCTGGGACTGGAGTTACAGACAGCTGTGAGCTGCCATGTGGGTGCTGGGAATCAAATTTAGGTCTCCGCAAGAGCAGCAAGTGCTCTTAACCACTGAGCCTTCTCTCCAGCCCCCGTCTTACATGATTTTAAGGATGTGTATGTCTCAATTTCAAACTGAAGACATGATCTTTTCTTCATTTTTTGTTTTTTGAGACAGGGTCTTATGTAGTCCAGGCTGGCCTTAAATTCTTGATCCTCCTGCTCCTGTTTTCTATGTGCTGGGACTACAGGCATGTGCCACCACACCTGAGAGGACATAGTATCGCTTCCATTTTATTTAGCATGAAAAATGTACAGATTTTCTTCAGTTCTCACAATTCACTTGTCTCTTACTATATAGTTGAAAATAATCTTGCCTTCTAAAAATTGGATTAGAAACATGAAACCATACATATCGACTGTAAAAATAGAAGAAACTTTCCTTAGAGGAACTTAGAAGCTACAATGTAACTGAAGGGTCTCCTGGACTCCCTTCATTTGGAACCTCTGACAATTCAGTAAAAACCACACTACATGAGGTAGCTTTTCAAAGACAATGGTGATACTGTATGTAAGTTGTTATGGTACGTAGACAGACATGCATGTCTATTTGTATGTAACACATAGCTTTATGAAATTACAATTTTCTTTTCTATTTGCTTTTGTTTTTGACACAGGGTCACACTATGTCTCCCTGTCTGGCCTGGGATTTGTTATGTACACCAGGGTGGTCTCAAACTCAGAGATCTGCCTGCCTTTGTCTCCTTGAGAGCTAGGATTACAAGTATGAAACTACCATACTCAGCTGATTATAGTATTCAATAAAAATAAAAATACCAGGGCTTGGGGTACAACTAAGCTGGTAGACTGCCTGGCATGCACAAAGGACTGGGTTCAATCCCCAGTAGCACATAAAACTGAATATAGTGGTACATTCCTGGAATCCCAGCACTTGGGAAACAAAAGCAAGAAAGTCAAAAAGTCAAGATCACTTTGAGCTACACAGCAAGTTCAAGGCCAGCCTGGTTAACATGAGATTCTGTTTGCCCAAAGATGACTTAAAAAAAAAAAAAAGATACTGAATAGCTTCAGAAAATGTATCTGAATTCATTAAATATGAGGAAATTTAAATGTTTAAATACATTTTTAAAAACTGTGATGGCATGGGACACATGCCTTTAATCCTAACACTTAGGAGACAGAGTCAGGTAGATCTCCGAGTTTGAGGCTAACCTGGTCTATAGTGAGTTCCAGAATAGCCAGGGCTACATAATGAGACCCTGTCTCAAAAAAAGATAAAATGTAAATTTAATCTCGACTTTCTTTAAATTTACTATTACTTTTCTTTAATATGAAGTTATTTGCTAACATATCCATAGAGATTATAAAATATGAGGGATGTCAGGTTTCAAGGATCTTAACAGGTTTCTAACTGTATGTGCACAATACCCGTGTGTGCTCCGTTCAGACGCACCCTTAGACTTCAGAAAGGCAATACCTGAATGACCCACTGTCGGTGCTGCCAGGCATGGTAGTTCTTTGCATCCTGATTAAGAATGTCGGCAATGAACTCCAGCTCTTGAGAGGGGTCTTTTAGCCACTCCACTAGCACTCTCCTATGGTGCCTGTCCAAAGAAGAAGGGGAAAGCTTAGGTTCACTTAGAACTGACCCATGGGCCTCAGGTGCCCCACCAGGTGACGCAGAAGGGCATTCAAGAGGTACAATCTCAAGACTGCCAGAAAGAGGTTAACCGTGGCAGGGAATTCCGGCACACTGGAGTTGAGAGGTAAGTGACAGATGTACACAAGCAGGTATCTAGGACACAGGGATGACTTCTCGCAGGCCAGACTTGCAAGTACAGTAATCTTCTCACAGCCTGGACTTTTGTTCTGGAATTCTAAAGCACTGCATATAGATGAATGGGAGATGTGACACTAGTCCACCCAGTCTAATGATTCTCTACTTAAACTAGTCAGTCATCACCATGTTCAAAATGTCACCACACAAGCGACTTTTCATTCGACCAGTGTGTAGCAGGACTTACTTCTGCCCCAGAAAATATGTAACTGGGACAAGTTACAACTTTGTCACAAGACAAATTTCTGTGTTAGGAAAAGACTTTTATATTTTTTTTATATAGTTTTATACTGTGTTCCACTTTTAGTTTTCCTGACTCTAAAAAGTTAAACATACCCAAGATTCTAAAATGCACTGTGAGGCTTGGTAGTTAGCGCAACACTAGAGCATTTGCCTAGTAAGTATGACTCTGGGTTCCATCCCTACATGACTAGGAAAAAACCAGAATCACTGTGGTAACACATACCTGTGAATAGTCTAGAAGGACCCCTGATTTATACAGTATGAATTGCATGTGTGTGAAATGTACTGGAATAATACTGACCTTTAAAAAAATCCATTATAGTATTTATTATACTGGTGAGCAGGAGTGACATGAAAAAGGAGAATCCAATGCCCAATTAATAATCTACACTACTTGGATGAAAAACTTAAAAATTCATGTCACATACTATGAAGGCAAGATACTATCAGTAAGAAAATCCTAGGAAGAAAGATTTCTAAATTTATTATTAGAACTCCCCAAGTCACTGACTACTACTAACATTTTCTTTCTCAGGTTTCTATAAGTTTTACCAAACTGACTTCTCAGAACAAAACAATAAAACATTCTCCTGATATTCTGTGATCTAAAGACTAAAGAGAGGAATAGTTTACAGCATAGTTTCACGGTGAGAACTTAAGCACTGGGCCATGCCTTAAGCAAACAAAGAGCTCTGACATGTGCAGTAGTACCCCGACCCAGAGGAGCCTGAAACTGGACCCCCAAGATGACAACTGCCGACGTAAGACCCAGAGCCAACCGGGAAACACCACGGCAGCCGGAAGCAGAGCCCGCCCAAAACTACACACATAAATACCTCAGTTCTTTGTTTAATAAATGAGGTTGCTTACAACCTCCCAGAGCCTGTGCCTCCCAGAGCCTGTGCCGTTTGGTTCTGCATCTATTCACCCCCTGCCCCCGGAATCAGAGACAGTGGGATCCCAGCTGCAGAGTCAGCAACGCAGAAGCATCTTAACAGAGTGTCCTTACAGGAGGGTCTAGAATAGGCATCTCCAACCTCCCACGACAGCTACAAAATGGTGCCAACACATCTGTAATGACCACGTCATGCTGGAATGTCCAAAGGGTGGACACTAGGTCTAAAATTTCTAGCTAATCTCTTCTGGCTTACACGAATCTTTTGAATTGTTCTTATTCTTGTTTTGTTTGTTACTGTTTTGTTTTTTTAGACAGTCTTACTGTACCCAAGGCAGGGCTGGAACTACTTATCCTGCCTCAGCCTCCAGAACACTGGGGTTACAAGCATGTGTCACCACGCCTGGCTTAACAATTATTTTTTAACATAGTTTTCTTAGGAATGTAACTATCTGGTTTCATGGGGTACAGTGGTAAAGCTGCTTGTCACAGTTTTTCTACAAAAGGAAATGTCTTTAGTAACTGCATGATTTAGAAAATCATTCTGCATTATTTACTGTTAGGTCTTTTATGTTCTAATTCTTTGAAAATGTTACATTTATGTCAGTTACATACTAGTTCATGATAAGATTGGATTACAAATGTCATTACCCAACTGGGCCAGATAGCAGCTCATGTTTGCTACTTACCTACATCTGGAATGAAGAGTCTCTCCTACGGCTAACCTGTGCCCAAGACTCTTCCCCATGCAATCTTTATCCCAACCGTGGTCCAAGTTCTCAGCTTCTTTCTTTGCACTAATCCATCCCTGGCCACAAACGTGCATGCGCTGGAGACTGAGCACAGGGTACTAGGATGCTAAGCACACACTCCACCACTGGCTCCTACTGTCCGCTCCCACCTGTCTCCTGACCTTGACTCACCGGTGCCCTTCTGCCAGTCTGCTCCCTGAGTTCATTCTCCCTGCACACCCTCATCACAGCTGTGATTTCACTTCCAGGAAGCAGACGGTGCCCCATATCCAATCAGCAACTCATGCTGACCACACAGAGAGCTTCTTAGCCCCCTGTAGACAGTTTTCATATCCTGATCAAACCCTCTTGCCCAACACTGACTCTATCCTTCTTCCCAATGTGCAGCTTATAGGATAACAGCATCACTGTTCATTCACTCAGCTGTCATGCAGCATGCAGATGCTCTGCTACTGCCTACGTTAGTTGTTTCCTGTTGCCGTGACAGAACACCCACGACCAAGGCAACTTGTAGACGGGAGAGCCGGTGTATGTGGTCTGATGGTCTCAGGGAAGGAGAGCCCATCACAGGGGGAGGCACAGCGACAGGCATGGCAGCCAGAGCAGTGAGCTGAGAGCTCCAGCACAAAGCAGAGAGCAGACTGGAAATGCCGAGTCTTTAACTCTCCAAGTCCACCCCAGTGACACGCTCCCTCCAACACCACCACATCTAACCATTCCAAACAGTGCCACCAAATGGGGACCAAGTGTCCAAGAACATGAGCCTATAGGGGACATTCTTATTCAAGTCACCACACTGCCGTAAGCTTCAAAACCGGCTCCTTTCCTAATTCTTGTCCCCAAGTCTATCATCCTGTCCCCCTACCGCGGGACCACATTTGGTGACCTGCCTCTTCAACCTCCACAAGAGCAGCCACCTGAGCCTCCCAGACTGCCTACCTGTTACAGTCCACCCTCCGCCACCGCTGTCACCATAAACCTGTTGTAGTTTGGATCCTGACTATGACTGTGAGAAAGGCTTTGCCCCAGCCTGTTGAGCTGCTGGGAGATGGTGGCTCCTTTAGGAAGGAGGCAGGGCCTGGTCAAAGTTAGGTCACTGGGAGTGTGCCCTTGCAGGGGATGTCTGGACACCAGCTCCTTTGTCTCTCTGCTTCAGCTGCTATAAGGAAGCAGTTTCCTTTTCCACAGATGCCCACCATAATGTAGGCCTCAAGATCAGCCCAACATCAATGGGCCAGCCAGCCATGGTTTGGAGATCATGAGCCAAGTGAAAGCTTTTCTCCTTACAAATGATTACCTAAGCATTACCGTGACAAAAAGCTGACTAACACACCTTCTAAGACACAAATCTAATCACATAATCTCCTTAGTTAAAATGCATCACCAGGTGTAGTGGTATATGCCTATCTATAATCCCATGATCATCACAAGTTCAAGGCCAGCCTGGTCCACATACTCAGTTTCAGGTCAGTCATGGCTACACAACAAGGACCTGGCTCAACCTCCACAACGCCTGTCCCCATAAGGAAATTTCCACTATGGTCAGCCCAAATCCGTATCAATGTTCACAAGGCCTTTTATGATCAGACTGAAACGTCTGCATGTCCCTGAGCACATGGGGCTTTCACTCCTCCCTCGTTTTCCCACTACCCCCACCACTCCGCACCACCACACACACAGGCAGAGTGGCAGCGGAGTCCGCTCCTCAGGTCCAGTCTCTGCGAGCAGCACTATGCGAACTCCAGTCCTTTCCTTCCGTTACCAGTGTCCCTGCTCCCCCGTGACAGGAGTCTGGTCACTGGGAGTGTGCCCTCGCCCGGGATGTCTGGACACGAGTGCCTCTCCCCACCATAAAGATCCCTACACTACAAACCATGCTATCTCGTGGGATAGCTACAAACGCACCCTATGAAAACTTTACCATCACGCTTTTCACAACACAACGCTCCTAAAAATAACTGGTTTTGTTACTCACTTTCACCTGTAGACTGTTTCTGGTTTCTCTGTATCCACAAGACTACCACACCTTTTCAGTTAACGAATGGAGTATCAAATATACAAGTTTTGACACTGACTAGAAAACAATCTTCAGATCTCTCCCACTGGAGCTGTGCTGCTCCTGAGGGCACAACTGACAACCACAGGAGGCAGGAAACAGTTTAATGCAAAGTACTAAGATGGTAACGAAATCTCAGCTCCCAGTGACCAATGCTGTTAGCAGAGGGACAGACGTCCTTCCTGCTTTCCTCTTACCAAACTTGATAGTTTTTGGGCTGCTCCTCAATTATTGCGGTGATGTAGTTCATTTCCTCCTGCAGATCCTTTTGAAGCGACCGTAAGAGAACTCTCCGAAAATGCCTAGAGCAAAACAGCAAGCGTTCAAACTCTTGTTACTCCACACAAGCTGCCTAGTAAGCATATCAAACAAAGCTACGAGACAATAATACAATATATAGACAGCAGTCTGGAACTTATTTTACACAGCCAAAAAGTTAGCAATCTAAGAGCTTATAATTGTCCAAGTTCCTGCATCTAGAACTAGAACAAACAAGCATCTCATGTGTAAACAGAGAAGCACAGAACAAATACAAAACAGAGAAAAAGTAAAGTTTTGAGTTTAAGGAATGGGAAGACAAGTAACTAAAATGTGATTTTCAGGT
>CABHPQ010142665.1:7789-27287 GCA_902168405.1 Peromyscus aztecus
CTCTCTCTCTCTCTCTCTCTCTCTCTCTCTCTCTCTCTCTCTCTCTCAACACACACACTTGATTTTTACAAAGCAGAAGTATGCAGGCATGCACATGTATAAAAAATGACTTTGTACTTGTAAATGTGGGCTGAGGCAGAACCTCTACTATAAGATGTGGAGCCACTTTGAGGAAAGGGGACTGGTGGAAAGTTCCTCCATTCTCTCTATCCTCACACTTTTTTAAATGGTTCTAAAGTATTATAGTAGAAAACATTTCTGTTTATATTTCACACTTGAATGAGATTTGAGAGGTTTAATTAGGACTGGTGAGAATGTATATTCTTTTAGTCGGTAGAAATATTTAATGTTTTTTTTCTGCTTCAAAAGTTGTTTTTTCACCAGGCGGTAGTGACACACACCTTTAATCCCAGCTCTCAGGAGGCAGAGGCAGGTGGATCTCTGTGAGTTTAAGACCAGCCTGGTCTACAGAGTGAGATCCAGGGCAGCCAGGGCTACACAGAGAAACCCTGTCTCAAAACAAAACAAAAGTTGTCTTCATTAAGACAAAACAAATGAATTCTACATCAATCAATCAGTAAGTAAACACGGGTCATCACAGCTTGGCCTGTATCACTCAGGAATCAGTTCTTGCAACTTCCACTCACTGTAGGTGGAGTCCCTGCCATGCTTGAGCACGAGTTCTGCTCTCCTCCCATCACTGCCCTGGTTTCACGTGGTCATTCTCAAGAGAAATCGATGTGTGTCCCACCTCAGCCTAGAGAAGCAGAAAATGGCCACAAGATCCAAACCTGCTCTAGAGTCCTAGTACTGTTTTGCAGCCTGATAGAGAAACTACTGAGCTAGTGCGAAGCTGGCCACGTGAGGTGCCAGGCCCCAAAGTCCTCGGGATGGCAGGTGTAGCGCACCGTCGATCTGAGCCCTTATTGTTGGCCATTGCCCTCACTGCGCTGCACCCAGTGCTGGTAGCGCCATAGTCCCGGGCTTGCTCGCAGGCCCTGAAGGACCAAGTGGCGTCAGCACTGCAGACTGGAGAGCTTGGACTCTGGTGACAGTCACCTTTCCCTTTGTTGTAGGCTGTGGAAAACCTTTGTTCTCACAAAGTCTCCCCGACGCTCTACAAGCAGCTGCGCCAGGTCTGTGAGGACCACGTCCAGGCCCAGATCCTTCCGTTCAGAGAATATCCTTTCTCGGCTTTGCTTTGCTTTTCTGTTTATTACACAGATCTTTTTCAAATGGGATAAAGAACTAACGAATGTCCTTAATACTAAAGGAATAAGCTTTAAGTCCTCTCTTATGGAACAAAGGGCCTATGTTTGTTTCATAACTCATTGTATTAGATTTCTAAGTGAAATTTATAACTTCTAAATTACTGATATGAATGAGGGTAAACAACCTCCACTTATGCATCTAGTTGGAGTATTTAGGAAAATTTATGAAAATGCCTTAAAATTTAAGTTCTGTCCTTTAATAAAACCCATCTGTATTCATTTTCTATAATATGGAACAAATCCCCACAAATGTGGCTGCTTCAAACATACCCAGTTTATTTTGGGGTTTGTGTCTGTCAGGAATCAGGGTACAGCCCCATAGTTTCTCTGCTCATCATCTCCCAGGCCCAAGTCAGGGTGTCAGCAAGGCTATCTCATCTGAACGGTGGGTCTTTCCTGGTCCCTACTTACCATCTGACCATGGATCCGGCTTCACCCGAGGACTGTGCTTGGATCTTTGCTGCATCTAGTTTCTCCTGATGGATTGTGTGCTATTGTGGGTATGCAGGAGAACCTGCCTGTCTGGTCTGAGACTGCACCTCCCAGGACGGAACCAGACAAAGGAGTGGTGGCTACAGTGTTCAGCTGAAGAAGGGAATTATTCAGGCATGTGCTGTGCACAGCACTGGGCAGAGGGCAGCTTAGGATTTGCTGCCATGTCATCCTGTGACTCATGCCCACAAGGACATCTATAGGACCTGGCCTCAGGCTGGTCCCCAAACCCATGTTTTAGGACACAAATGTAGTGTGTAAAACCCATGCTGACTTCTTTGGCTCCATGCTTTCATGATAAAACAAACCCCAGAACCTGCCTACTCAAGATTTTCTCCTGGTTCAGGAAATCTTTTTTCTTCCTGTGGCTCTCATCAAAGGGAACGTGGTCTCACCAGCTGTGCAGAGCCTGTTAATGCAGAGCAGCAGGCAGGCAGTGTTGCTGGACATTGAGGCCTTTATGGTCTAGGTTTCTGCTACATAGGCTTCTATCAGGATGCCTCTCTATTCTCTTGACAAGTGTTCTAAACTAATGACTGCAAGATTGTACAAGATCATGGTGACCACATACCCTAGAAGAGTGCCAGCATGCACTCTTACCTCGGGAGATATCTGTGAGGCATGTAGAGCTTCTGCCCCATTCAGAGTCCTGGAGGAGCCTGGCATCTGGGCTGAGAGTGACACTAGATGTCATGTTCTAGGACACCAGTACCCATCAGGGTCTTAGTGTTTTGCTCTAATCCCACTTTGCTGGAAACCACTTCTTGATTACCTGCTTTAATTATCCTCCTGCAAATTAATCCCACTCTGGGGGTTGACCAAAGTGGTCACATATTTAGTAAGCCTTTGTTTCCAACCCAGTGTCTTGATCGTGGATTATAGAAAAGTGATTTCCATCCTCCACGGAATCCAAGCCCTAGGGTAGAGCCGGGGAAGTACGCTGTTTCTTGTTAACAAACCAGGATTATAAGAGTCATGGTTTGTTTTACAGGAGGAAAGAGGCACTAACACATTAGATTCCTTAGTGACAACATGTCTTAACCCCAGACACATGCAGCAGAACAGAAACCAGGCAGAGCCCCCACCAGGGGCTGGTGGGTGAGGAGGATACCACTGAATTGAAGGACACCGAATTGACCTTGAAGGACAGTGGGATGGAACCAGACAGTGAACATGGGGGAATGCACAGTGTGTTCTTAACTGTGCAGAGTCTGGTGTGCAGTCCAGGTTACAGACTGCATTTGATTCTGGATATGCCATCAAGGAGTTGCACTTTAAGCTGTACAAGTCAGTGAGATTACTTACAGGTTTCTAAGCAAAAGCTCAATCAAGTTGTTATATGATCTCTTGGGCCAGCATTCAGCCTAGAACCTTCTCTGGCCAACACATTTCCAAAGTAGCTGTTTGTGCTGCCAGACATCAAACTAGGTCCTGGAAAAAAGCACTGTGAGTACCTCCCTCTAATGGAGGTAACAGACATAGGCATTTGTGTAACAAAAGGCCATGTGCACCTCTGGACATAAAGGAAGGCTAGCCCCCCGGCCTGAGGAGGGAAGTGCTGAGGGGCCAGGAGGCCCACAGAGGAGATGGTGCTGTTGGATGGCCTGTGCAGAAACATGGCAGGCAGAGTGAGAAGAGCCCATAGGCAAGAATCAGTTTTCTGCCACAGGCTTCCAGAAGAGAAAAGCCAAAGAAGGAAAGCTCACCTGTGACCTGAGGTGTGACTGGCCTTGTGCTGTGCTGAGGGTCAAGCAGTGTACAGTTTTGGCCAGGTATATTGATCCATGGGGAGAATGGTAATTAAATAGCCTTAAACAGATCAGTGTTAGATGATTTTTCTCTACCTGATTGAGATGCTGAAGCCAAGCAGCCAGTGATTCAGAATGAGTGCAGCGGTGCCATGGATAACAGTGGATACCCCCTGGAGTACAGGTCACTACTGGCCTGTCACTCTTCCAGCCCAATATACACAATAGAGTTTTGCTTTCCTTTAAATGGTCTTTGTGATTGGCAGTTTCTCATGGTCTGTCCTAAGCATTCTTGCTGTTGGGTTTTTATTGTACCATGAAGGGTGTACTTCCCTTTTGTAGGGATTGAAAGGAGACAAGAGTGGCAACCAGAAAGCTGCCTCAGCAGAAGCCGCAACAGACCCTCTGGCACCTGTGCATCATTGCCTAGAATTACTCACTTCTGGCACTGGGGATGCTGTGAGCCTTGCATCCTAGAATTGACCGAACTCTAGCAAGGTGCATAGGATCTTGGTAAACACCATGCTCTGTGGTACTAAGTACTGTTTGGTACTTTTTTCCATGGGAAATATCAGAAAAGGATTGATCTGGAGACCTGTATAAGTTACTTAACAGAACTCTTTTATTAGAGAACATTGACATTGGACCCTTACATCTTAGAGATACAGGGTCAGGTACACCTACTCCATGGTCATTGGTGACTCTTGAGCTGCCAGGTAGCTCAGGTCCATCAGATGGACCAGTGTCAGTTTAACTCAGGTTTAATCTTAAAGACCCGTGCAGGCTCACTGCCACACAGCTCCAGCTGGCCAGTGTGAAGGCAATAGGAAGTTTGCACATCTGTCATCAGGCTTGTGGCATCTCTCAACCTGCTGAATGTCCTGTGGCCGACCTTTGTCTTGCTTTGCACAAATAGTGGTCTGACATATTTTACCATCATAGAAGCATTCTCCCAGGGTAATGTGCTGACAGACCTTTCCTCTGACTGTCTGAACTTGTGAATATGCTTCCTGAGACTTAGGAGGCGAGCAACTGGACCTTTTTGTCTGGCCTGCTGTGTTTATGGTCACCTGCACAGATGTGCCTATGGCCTCACTATTTCCCTGAGCATTCTCTTCCCCTCCTAAGGCTAGGCCAGCATCACCTGCCTCTCCCAGCTGCCCTTGACTGACTGAAGATCAGGGCTTCTCTGCCCTGACTGTGGCACACTTACCAGGTTTTTCCTCCATCTGGGCATGCTGTGTTTCCTCATGTGAGCTGAGGTGGTGGCCCGCCGCACTTGAACTTATTGATATGGATGGTGCCACATGCTAGTAAGTGGCAGACGGACTGAAGCACAGGACAGACACCGGTGCTTCCACTTGCGTGGACTGTCTTTTCTATGTTAGGGAGCTCAGGGATCCAGTGAGAATGGACAAGAAAACCCTCTCCAGAAACCCACATGCGGGCATCTCTATTTAAAAGCTGTGTTTTGCACATTTCTTAAAAAGAATATCCTAGGAGCTAGAGCGGTGGCTCATTGGTAAAAGCACATGCTGCTCTTGTCAAGGACCCAAGTTCAATTTCCAGGACCTACGTCAGGCAGCTCACTTCAGCTCCAGGCGATGTGACACTCTGGCTTCCATGGGTACTGGCACCAGCACACACATGCATACAAATAAAAAATTCAGTCATTTGGGGAAGAAATCTTAAGAATTTAAAAAAAGTGAGTGGGGCTGGAGAGATGGCTCAGCAGTTAAGAGCACTGGCTCCTTTTGCAGAGGATTGAGGTTTAGTTCCCAGAACCCACATGGTGTCTCACAACTATCCATAACTCCAGTTCCAGACCTGATGCCCCTTTCTGCTCTCTCTGGGCACTGCACACATGTACACATTCATACACACATAATACATACATAAAATTATAGATTAGCCTGATAGCAAGTTCCAGGCCAGCCAGAGTACATAGTGAGACCCTGTCTCAAAAAAAAAGTACACACACATACACAGAGGCACATGCCTATAATCTCATTTAAAGTACATAATTATTTATTATGAATACAGTACTCTATCTGCATACATGCCTGCAGGCCAGAAGAAGGCACCAGATCTCATTATAGATGTTTGTGAGCCACCGTGTGGTTTCTTGGAATTGAACTCAGGACCTCTGGAAAAAACAGGCAGTACACTTAACCTCTGAGCCATCTCTCCAGCCAAGACACAGCATTTTTCTTTTTGAGACAGGGTTTCTCTGTGTAGCCCTGGCTGTCTGGGAACTCTCTCTGTAGAGCAGGCTGGCCTCGAACTCACAGAGATCCACCTGCCTCTCCCTCCTGAGTGCTGCGATTAAAGGTGTGCGCCACCACTGCCTGTCTATATACTTTTTTTTTTTTAAAGACTTATTTATTTATTATGTATACAGGAGAGGGTGCCAGATCTCATTGCAGGTGGTTGTGAGCCACCATGTGGGTGCTGGGAATTGAACTCGGGACCTCTGGAAGAGCATTCAGTGTTCTTAACCTCTGAGCCATCTCTCCAGCCCTATATACTTTTATGTACACTCTTTGACTGTGGGATTCTCAGGTCCCACCAGACCCCAGTCCTAGAAGGTCGATCGAGGCCTTCCGTGGGTGAAATCCGACCACCCAGCTGAAGCACTCATGCCTGGTTATTGGTGCCAGCTGGCAGCAGTGGGAAGTAACTACAGAGAGGAGAGGAGAGAGTGGAAGCCAGGGCGGGGCAGTGAGCCAGATCCAAGGGGTGGGGTGAGTCAAAGGAAAGGAGCTGGCAGTGGGCAGAGGCTGGGAATCCACTCACGCTTTGGGAGCTGCAGGTCTCTGTCAGTCCATTTGTAAACTGGCTTATAAGCCGTCACCTGGAGGCTGGAAGTCCAAGACCCAGGCCCTAGTCTAGTAGACTCCACCTGGTAAAAGCGGCCTGCTTTGCAGATAGGAGGACTCAGCTCTCCAGGGTGTCTTTCTGCCTCTGGGTACTACTGCCTTGGGATTGGGTTTTCAAAGTGTTCTGACTGTAGTGTAACTTAGACTATAGAATGGTAAAATGGCCGCACTTCCAGTGTTACTAGAAGGACATCTAGCAGGGAAGGGTACTGAGATTAAAGTGACAGTTGCAAAAATGGAATGGACTGGTGTGTTTGAAGCTTCCTTAGCAGGTCTGCACAGACTCACTAGACAGCGTTTTATTTCTAAAGAAGATTAACACGTGCTGGCAAGATCACTGCAGACAAATGGTAAGTTTGCGCCCTTCATCAGCCCTGATTCTCTGTCAGTGCTGTTGTTAATGCCTGAGTTGTTTCACCCATACCTCCTCACTTGTCCTTTGCTTTACAAGCCTCTGCTCTAGACAGAATGGAGTGATTTCTTCACACCTGCCTTAACTTGCCTTTCTACCAACTTCAGGCCTGAGCGCAGGGACCCTTCACCACAATGGAGTAGTAAAGTAGGGTGGGGAGGTAAGCTTCCTCAGACTTCTAGAGAGGGGTGCTGGCCAGCTCTGCCTCCAGGTCAGCAGTCTGCACGTAGGAGGAGGCTCCCTGTGTTCTCAAAGGAGGCTCCAGGTGTCTACTTGCAGTTTGGCCTGAGTTCCAGCCCCTCACTGGAGTTAAATGGCAAAACCTTAGGCTGTGGTGGCGTCTAACTTGTCTTCACAGGTGTGAGTTTTTATGTGGCCCAGCTGTTGGTGACCTGTGAGAGAAGATAGTGTGTGTGGCTTCTTGAAGTAGACTGAGTCTTCGCTTTGTAAGGATGAGGAGCAGAGGATGAGCGTTTTGAGCCATGTGCATATGAAAACAAGAATGTCCATTAGGGAAGGTGTTTTCAAATGTCAGCAGTTTCAGCAAGGGTGGAATCAGTTCCAGCTGTAAATGCAGGGCTTCAGCAGCAGAGATGGAGGACAGCTCACTGCCTGCATTTTCGCTGTCCTTGCAACAGAGTGCGCTCTGGAGCCCGAGCCTCAAGGCGTGTAGCAAGACTTAGAAAATTTCAGCTGGGAATGGAGGTTCTGTTATGTGCCTATAATCACATTTAGGAAATAGAAACAGGAAAATAAGGAGTTTAAGGCCATGAAACCCCATCTCAAGAAATCAAGAAAGACTCGTTTAGTACTGAGCCATCCAAAAAGCATCATTGTGTCATGAGTTGGGAAATAATTAAATTTTTCCCACACTCCCAACCTCCCCTCCCCCCCAGACAGGGTTTCTCTGTGTAGCCTTGACTGTCCTAGAACTCTGTCTGTAGACCAAGCTGGCCTTGAACTCACAGAGATCTGCCTGCCTCGCCTCCCGAGTGCTGGGATTAAAGGCATGTGACACCACCAACCGCCTGAGATAATTAAATTTCAAAGATCCTTGAGGTTGAATGCTTTAAAATCCTTGCAGTCTGGGCTGAAAAATACCAGAAGAAAAAGTTAAATGTATAAAAATGAGGAACTTGATGTGTGAGGGTTTTCCATCAAGAAGTGATTGTTACATTCAAGACAGCTAATGTAGGATGGCCCAGAAAGTCGGATCTGAGGTGGTCGGTATGTGAAGGAGGGAATAGGTGTGTGAGTGCCTCTCCTTTCTGGTCTTCAGATCATGATCAGAAGCATCTTCCTGTTTCTGGATCGCACCTATGTCCTCCAGAACTCCATGCTGCCTTCTATCTGGTGAGTGCCCTCCCGCCTCTGACATGCCCTGCGCTCTTCTCTCTGGTAGAGTGGCACCTTCACTGCACAAAGCTCTTCCCGAAACTCCCGGGCTACAAGCTGAGGAAGTAGGGTTAACTTGGGGTTGTTTCAGATGTGCTTTCTGTGGACTAGAGCGGAGGTTGCCGGGAACAGTACAGGAAAAAGGAAGAGTTCCAGAGGGAGCAGATGTAGTAGTGCTGCCCACAGCCTTGACATCTTTGTGGCTCACCCAAGAAGAATAGTGAGCCATGAATCAAAGACAGCAGCTTCACACAAAAGCAGTTTGAGTGTTGGGTACCAGTGTAATATGAGGTATCTCATGACCGCCCAGGGTGGTCAGCTTGACCTATCCAGGAAATAACCTCAGTTAGGGTAGAGACACAGGCATCCTGGACTGGCCAAACAAACATTCGTAAGAGCCCTTTTCAAGGCTCTGGCTATAATTAGCAAATAGCAGTTTTTGGCTCGTGCATGTGAAGCTTCTGGAGCATCCAAGGCTGAACTAAAGCCTTGTTCTGCTTTCTACCTGTCAGGGACATGGGCCTAGAGCTGTTTAGGAACCATATCATCAGTGACAGGATGGTGCAGAGTAAGACCATTGATGGGATCCTGCTGCTCATTGGGCGTGAGAGAAGCGGTGAGGCTGTGGACAGGAGCCTGCTTCGGAGTCTGTTAAGCATGCTCTCAGATCTCCAGGTGAGGCCTTGGTCTTGAGTGTGTGATGGCCATCTGCCCCAAAGTAAAACACGGGCATCAGAGATGTAAGCGGGGAATAGGATCACAAAAGTAGGAGCTGAAAATGTGGTTGTCTCGTCCTTAAGGAGAGAAAGCCTGAGGCTAACACCACCCTACACAAGGAGCCACAGAAGAAAAGACTAACTGATACTATGTATGGCTGGATAAAATGCTAATTTCTATGGAAAAATATACCATAAACAAAGGGAAAACAATTACCGATGAACAAAGGCTAAAGAAGCATTAGTGTTGAGAGCAGATAGGGCTCTGGCCCGGTAGGAAAAGTTTTCCAAAGAACAGTGGCACGTGACGACCACAAGCTGCAGCCTGCTGACCCAGAAAGTGGGCCCTTAGTGCTGGAGAAGGCAGGCTCCTGCGTGGAGCTTGTCAGTAACTGCTCATTCCCTAGGTGTATAAAGACTCGTTTGAACTGAAGTTCTTGGAAGAGACTAACTGTCTGTATGCTGCAGAAGGCCAGAGGCTGATGCAAGACCGGGAGGTGAGATGCGCCGACTTCGTTTGCTTTAACACGCCCCCCCCCACCCCCCCCAGTAGTGTGGAGTAGCAGAGGAGCGCATGTCTAAGCAAGGATAACAAGTAAAGCCTAAATATGAAAGACAAATAATTAAAAGAATCAAAATTGTTCATCTGTGTAAAGAACTCCCCCCCAAAAAAATACATGTGTAATCTCTAATACATGTGATAATGCAAATGTAATAGCAGTATCACCCACCCTGTTGAGCAGCTTCCTAGGTCCTGGCGTCAAGTTGAAGGGAGCCCTGAGTGCAGACACAGAAACCTGCTCCTTACAAGATGGCCCAACCTGTCAGAGCAGGATTTAGCTGCAGCAGTGTTAACAAGTGGCCCAGAGGACTGTTCACCCCAGACAGCTGACATCTGTGTGCAGCCTCTGGCTACAGGAGAGGGTATCACCTCTGACAGGACAGCTTCATGTGTGGCTGCTAGTAAGCTTTGGGCTTTCTACCCAGATACTAGTCACTTACCCATATGGGCCCACTGGTATATATCTCTGATCCCCAACACTTTGTGGTAAGCAGTGAGTGCAACCTGGGCCCTAATTTTAGAGGTGATCCCCAGCCTCCTAGTTGTCACTCACACATCCTCCCACCCTGCCCACCCCTGGTAATCTATTAATATTTGACTTGAATGTGTTCACTGCTCGTTTTCTATTTTATAAGGAAAATATCAATAATGTGAGAAGTCTTTTTGTCATTGATGTGTTAATTTTTTTGAAGGTTCCAGAGTATCTGAACCATGTGAGTAAACGTCTAGAAGAGGAAGCAGACCGAGTGATCACTTACTTAGACCACAGCACACAGTAAGCACTGCCCTGGATGACATTTCAGTTTCTCACAGGCTGCAGACTTTGTTGCTACATATTGAAATAGGGGGGGGGGGGGGGCTCGTTGGCAGCTGCTGCGCACACACCTTTAATCCCAGCACTCGGGAGGCAGGTGCAGGTGGATCTCTGTGAGTTCAAGGCCAGCCTGGGCTACGGAGTGAAATCCAGGACAGCCAGGGCTACACCCATGCACGCACCGTCGTGCCCCCCCCCAAAAAAAAAGAAAAAAAATACCTTGTACCTCTGGTTATTAACCCAGTGCTCTTAGGCTGTTCTGCTGACAAGGCCATGCTTTGCTTATAGTCTGCCCATGCTCAACAATTACAAACTGTATTCTTACCACATGCTATCACGAGTGGCTGGTCAAGGAAAGTGGCCCCTTAGCTAACACCTGAGTACTTTGTTCACCTGTTAGATCTTCACTGATGTGAGACTCTTCACTTACCAGCTTTTCGTAAGATTGATTTTTATTACTTTTAGTTATGTGCAGTCTGCTGGTATGTGCATGTGAGTACAGGTGCCTGAGGAGTCCATGGGTTTGGGATCCCTTAGAGCTGGGGTTATAGGTGATTGTGAGCCACCTGATGTGAGTGCTGGGTACCGCAAGAGCAGTGCCAAGGCTTCACTGCTAAGTCATCTCCATCCCCTGGGCACAAGGCTTTGTTAGCCGTCTTATGTGGCCATAATTCTTAGGATAGCAGTACACTTTGTTTTCCTCTTCTTAGTCTTTTTCCTCTGGACTTGGGGTTGATGAGCAGCTAGGGAAATGAAAAGGGAGAGAGCATGTGTGTTTGTTCAAGACATGTATTATTACTGCTGTGAGAAGATGGAAACATGGAGCGGGCACAAAGGGGACATGGGAAACCCATGCACAACTCCAGTCCTTGGGGGGTTTGGGACAAGAGGAAGGATGGGGTCAGAATCTCAGGAGACATAGCATGGGGGTTCGGGAAACAGCACCTTTAAGAAGATTGTGTTCTTCCTTTCCAGTGAGGGACGCCATGGGTCCTAGTCCAGAGCCGAGCCTGGGGAATGCTGGATTGCTTGGGGATATTGATGTGCTCATCACACTCACACTTGATAGGGAAGAAGAGTCAGGACAAGGCCACGGGAGACTGAGCAGAAGCAACCAGGGAGAAGCAGCGGCCACACCAGGCTCCCCTCAAAAGGGCCACCCACATCTCTGAACTCCATTTCATGGAGGGTGGGATATGAATCCTGTCTTTTGCCTTAGGTGCTGTGAGATTTAAATAGGTTAAAAAGTTGCTTATAGAAGGATGGCATAGTGGTGCTCACTTTTAATCCTAAAGTTCAAGAGTCAGAGGCAGGTGAATCTCTGTAAGTACAAAGCCATCCTGGTCTACATAGCTAGTTTTAGGCCAGCCAGGGCTACACACTGAGACCCTGTCTCAAAAAACGGAAAGAAGATGACTTGCTGCCAAGTCTGACTGCCTGAGTTCAATACCCTAGACTCCTGAAGGTTTCCTCTGGCATCCACACATGCTGTGGTATGCACACAGCACACAGTTTAAAACATTGGTACTAGGTACTGAACTCCAATAGTCTTCCTTATAAACTCTAAAATGAAGGCTTGAGAGAAGTCTAAAGTTAATCATTCTTATAATAAAACAGATTCTCTATGAGCTTCTAAAAAGAAAAAATAAGTTATGAGTAAGAAAAAGCCAGGAGGCTGTGTGTGGTGGAACACTTGGGAGACCAAGGAAGGTCTGTGAGCTCTGTGAGCTCAGGACTGACTTGGTCTACATAAGGAGTTCCAGGACAGACCATGTCTGGGGGGAGGAAGGAGCCAAGAAGATCATGTCTGTACCTGTGACTGCAGTGGTCAGGCCACATTTTCCACTGTTCGGTTCTGTGTGGTGCTCATGTGCCCAGACCTCATAGCAGGCTGTTTCCATGAGCAGAAACTTGCCCAGTAATTGTGGGGGTGCGGGTGGTCAGGGTGAGGAATGGAGCTGTAGGAGTGTATCTCAGACCTAGAGTAGAAGATGAGACAAAAAGTAGGTGGTCAGCCAATCTCTAGAACCCTCAGTTGCCAGTCCCTCCTGTGTTACAGGGTGAGGAGCAAGGCTGAGAACACACTTTAAGGCAGAGGAAGTGCAGGAAGATTGTGGGCGGTGGTGGAGGAGAGAGGTCAGAGTCTAAATTGTGAGGGAGATGGTATTGTAGGCCTAGTGGTGCCACAGCTAGAGCAGCCATCATGCCCAAGAGACCACATGACAGTGAACATGGAGACCAGAGTGCTTGGGTAGGCATGAGCAGTAGGACTGTAGACTGCTCTGCCAGATGTGCCCTGCTGGCTTCTAGACTGCTTCGCTGGGCTCGCTCTGCAGGGCTCCAGTCTCTGCTCTAGAGTTTTAGGTCTACAGTTCAGAAAGCAAGTGACACCAAGGGCCAAACCGTGAAGGGCAGAAGTAAAAACCAGAAACCAGGATATAGGACACATGTACCTACACCAGCCAGGCAGGCTCCTCGGGTGCTTACTGCCAATGTTTCTGGACCTACCTATGGACTTGTCTGTGTTATTCAGCAAGTTGTGTTTAGAAATGCTACAAGCAGCCAGCCAGGTATGGTGCTACATGCCTGTAATCTCAGCACTGGGTAGCAGAGGTAGAAAAACCATGTTTTCAAGACCAGCTTGGGCTATCTATTGAGATCCTGTCTCATGAAAGAAAGAAAGAAAAAAAAAAAAAAAACCTGAAATGAATCGTCAGCAGAAATCACAGTTAACAGTTGCCATGATGTACTCGTTAGCCCTCTGTCCACTTGGCTGTAGGCTGCCTGTTGTGACTTTAACTTCGGTGGCTAGCCGGTCCTCTGCTGACACTTGGTGTGTTTCTTTTATAGGAAACCCTTGATTGCCTGTGTGGAAAAACAGCTATTAGGAGAACACTTGACAGCAATTCTGCAGAAAGGTAGATTTTCCATCATGAATGAATTTAAACTGAACTCTGTGCTTCCACTCAGCACCAGCACACATGATAAACAACTCAGAACCTCCTGTAACTCCAGCTTCAGGGGACTCAACACTTTTTCGGGCTTCTAAAGGCACCAAGCTCATGTGAACATACTCACACAAGCACATAAATATTTTACAGGAAAAAAAGACAAGCGAATTTTCATAAATTGTCTCAGTGCATACTTTGATAAGCTAAATTGTGGCCAGGAAATGATAACTGTGCTTGTCAAAGCTCGCTGTAGATTTTAATAGTGGCTGTGGAGAGGTCTGCGCTGATCATGTGCTTGCCATGCAAGCGTGAGGACCTGAGTGTGGATTCCAGGATCCACACTAAGGAGGGAGTAGGAGCAGCCACCTGTAACCACAGCACTGGGGTGGCAGAGTCAGGAGGATGTCCAGGATTACTGCCAGCCAGTCTAGCTGAATTGGTGAGTTCCAGGTTCAGTGAGAGACTCTGCCTAAACAAATGAAAAGCAAAACAAAATGGAGGATGATTGAAGAAGATACCAACATCAATCTCTGGCCCCCAGACGAACAGAGACCTGCAGATATATGTACAAACACACAAGTACATACAACAACATACACAGTTATATTAGAAACATTCCAAAAAGTAAAGGCCCTTCAACTTTTTTTAAGACATTTAGGACTCCTGGGAGGTATTTTACAAAAGTTAAAGTTTATTTGTGTGTTTAGCTCAGAAGTAATCTTGAGACATACCAAGCAGCTAAACCTGTAGCTTAGCACAGAGGGTGCCTCCACACACCTGACCCTGTGTGTGCAGGCTCTGCCAGGTACAGAGACCTGGGACTCAAGTTCCTTGAGAGCCCACAGCCTCCAGGTCTACAGTAGCATCTCTGATGACCTCTGGTGGCCGCTGCAGGCACTGCACAAACATGGTACATGTACTTAAGACACAGGCAAAACGCTCGTATAATATGAAATAATAAAATTATAAAACCTAAATAACTGAATAAAATCTCTAAAATTCCATATTGAATACATAAAATATCTGACAGTACTTATTTGTCTTACAGTTTATTATGTGAATCAAATTAATCAATTAAAAACTTAAAATTGAATCAATTTCAGTTTGTATTTAGTTTATGCATGAGTGTTTAGCTTGCATGTATGTATATGCACCACATGTATGCAATGCCCACAGTGGTCAGAAGAGGGTGGAAGTCAGAAGAGAACATCAGATCTCCTAGAACTGGAGTTAGAGATGGTTGTGAGCCACGATGTAGACTGCAAACAGAACCTGGGTCCTCTGCAGGAACAGCAAATGCTTTTTTACCTGCTGAGCCGTCTCTCCAGCCCCTGAACTAATCTTTAACAAGTGTGTTTCTGACTAATAGACAAAACCTCAAATAATTTGGATTGTGAATTTCTCGTGGCAAATACTTGTCTAAATATTTTTTGACTCATTTAAATAGGGCTTTAGTGAAATGAGAAGGTAAATAATACGTTCCAGATGCACTCAGAAAACCAAGAGCCACCTATGTGAGCCACCTCAGGCAGGCAGCCAGACAGGCATGCCTCTAGCAGGTGGTGCTCCAGGTCTGCAAGCCGCGTACTGACTGGTGTGGACTGTGCTGTTTTCACTCGGGAATGCTGCCTTCCTGCTGTGACTTGCTCTTGTTCTGCATACTCCTAGGGCTGGACCACCTGCTGGACGAGAACAGGGTGCCTGACCTCACGCAGATGTACCAACTGTTCAGCCGGGTGAAAGGGGGGCAGCATGCTCTGCTGCAGCACTGGAGTGAATACATCAAGGTACACACTGGTCCTCACACACTCTCCCCTGCAGAGGGGATGGACGGGTGTGAGGGCCGTCTGTTCTCCATCTTCAGATGTCACTGTGTCAGATGCACTGTGACAGCAGCTTTGCTTCCATTCATGTAGAGACTTGTCTCTCTGCAGCAGCAGTCTCTGGTGTGTCGGATGGTCAGGCATGATCCTGCTCTCTGTGAACCAACACACACTGCACAGCAGTGTGCTCTGCCTGCTGCTGTGTTTCTAAGCCCAATTTAAGACTCACGGTCCCAGTGTCCACCTCTGTGTTCCAGGCATTGTGTCCCTCACCTGCCAGTACAGCACCACTCAGCATCTTCCAGGAGTGTTGCCTGGGGCTGAGGCAGAACCTCTGAATGCCAGGCCCCACATGCCCGGGGTACTAGAGGTATCCACAGTCGAGCGGGCAAACAAGGCAGGCCTGCCGTCACGGTGTTAGGCAGCAGAGGCTGCTCTGCCTTCCCAGGCCTGTCGCTGCTGACTTGGTTGTGTTTCCTTCCTGTAGACCTTCGGGACAACCATCGTCATCAATCCCGAGAAAGATAAAGACATGGTCCAAGACCTGCTGGACTTCAAGGACAAAGTAGACCACGTGGTGGAGGTGTGCTTCCAGAGGAATGAGCGCTTTATCAACCTGATGAAGGAGTCCTTTGAGACGTTCATCAACAAGAGACCAAACAAGCCTGCAGAGCTCATTGGTAGCAAACCAGTTCTAGATGCTTTTCCTCTCTACATTTAAAGATAGTTTATACTATACATGTGTGTTCCTACGCAAGGGAAAGTCAGAGGACTTTCAGGAACCCTTGCACTCTATGGGTGGTAGGGGCTGAACTCGGCTTGGCCACGGGCACCTTTACCCACTGAGCCATCGTACTAGCCTTTTAGATGTTTTTTAAATACAAGAGTGCCAGGTGTGGGCACATGCCGTTAACCTGAGCATTTTCCAGGTGGTGAGCAGGTGAATCTGTGTGACTTCAAGGTTAGCCTGGTCTACATAGCAAGTTTCAGGGCAGTCAAGGCTACATGAAACCCTATCTCAAAAGAACCAAAAACACCAAGCACTCAACAAAAAAAGCCTCAAATATTTTTCCCAGCCAGGTTGAGCACTTTGGGAGAGTCAAGCCTCATTAGGATGCATATGCTCAACAGTATTCACATCTGCACAGTTGCACATCCATGAGGGGATATTTCAGAGGGGTTGAGCAGAGACCTGAAGTTCTGCATCTGAGAGGCAGGATCAGAGTGTTGGTGAGCCAGGGCTTCCTGGTTCAGGACTCTAGAGCTGCCTTGGCAAAGGTCAGTGTGGAGGTGTGTTCAGTGTGGGGACAGTAAGGTCACTGGCCTCTGGACAGCGCCAGTGTGAAGTGCTCTCTAGTCACCATCTGTGTTCCTGCTCCACACTCGGGACTGAATGGGAGCTCAGACAAGACCGTTGTCAGGACCGCTCTGTGCGGTGGTTTGTTATTTCTTGAATAACATTTAAAACTCACTACTCCACCCCCCCCCCGTTAGTAAAAGTACCACTGACTTGATAAGAGAAGGGCAGAAAGGAGACAGGAGTGTAGTAGCAGTAGTCAGCAGTGTGGTGTAAGCACAGGTGTGCACAGCCAGAATAGCCCACGGCACAACAGGAAAACACATGTGGGCTGCGGAGATGATTCAGTGGGTAAAGTGTTTGCCACACAGCCTGAAGACCTGAGTTGAGATCCCAGCACCCATGTAAACCCAGGTGTGGTGGTGTCTGTAACTCCAGTGCTAGGGAGTAAAGACAGACAGACCCTAGGAGCTCACTAGCCAGCCAGCCTACCCAAACCATTGTGCTTCAGAGGAAGTCTCAAAAAGTGAGATAAAGACCACTGATGGTGGCGCATGCCTTTAATCCCAACACTCGGGAAGCAGAGGCAGGTGGATCTCTGAGTTCAAGGCCAGCCTGGTCTACAGAGTGAGTTCCTGGACAGCCAGGGCTACACAGAGAAACCCTGTCTCAAAAACAAAAAGGTAGAGGGTGGTTGAGAAAAATGATTCCAAGATCCACCCTGGCCTCTGAACACTCACACAAGCAAGTACACAAACACACACAAGCATATGCATTCATACACCACATACAATATACATACATGTATATAAACATACATCATTTTTTTCTTTGTTTCTTTTTGAGACAGGGCTTCTCTGTGTAGCCCTGGCTGTACTGGAACTCAATCTAAGCCAGACTGGCCTCGAACTCAGAGATCCATCTGCCCCTGCCTCCTGAGTACTAGGGTTAAAGGCATGTGCCACCACGCCTAGCCATTATCCATAATTTAAAAAAAAAAAAAAAAAAAAAAAAAAAAGAGCCAGCGAAACCCATTGTGGTTTAACCAGACTTCTGGTCTTCCATGGAATTCTAACAGCCCCAGGGAAGCATGGGCTTCTGGGAGTCCTGGCTCTGTCATGGTGTACATCACAAGCACCACCACCAAGGTTGACTTTGTTTCCTCAGAAGCAAGAAGCCCCAGGTAGAATGTCCTTACTCCTGAATGCACACCTTGCCCTTGATGCCTGAGATCCCAAGGAGAATCCTCTGAGAAAATGGGCTGAGTTTCTTACCGCAGGTTTTAAAAGGGTGCATTCTGGTGCCTGTGGCAGTGTGTCCTAAGCCCATGTTTGACATCTAGGGTTAAGAAAGTAAAAGCCACTGGGCGGTGGTAGTGCACGCCTTTAATCCCAACACTCGGGAGTCAGAGGTAGGTGGATCTCTGTGAGTTTGAGGCCAGCCTGGGCTACAAAGTGAGAAAGCTCTCAGGAAAGGCTCCAAAGCTACACAGAGAAACCCTGTCTCGAAAAAAACAAAAAGTAAAAGCCTGCTTCTTTAAAAATTCAATCTGGGGGAACTGGAGAGATGGCTCAGTGGTTAAGAGCAGTGCTGCTCTTCCAGAGGACCTGGGTTCAATTTCCAGCACCCACATATCACAGCCATCTGTAGTAACTCTAGTTCTGAGGGACCTGATGCCCTCTTCTGCCCTCCAGGGCCACCAAATACATACATGGTGCACAGGCTTACATACACAAAACACCCACACACAGAAAATACTTTTTAAAAAATCAGTCTGGGACTGGAGAGATGGACTGGTGGTTGGGAGCACCTGTTCTTCCAGAGTTCAAATGCCAGGACACACTAACTCGAGCTTCAGAGAATCCAATGCCCTCTTCTGTCTCCTGCTGATACTGGCAGAGACATACACCCACATACATGAATAAAATAAATAAATCTTTAAAATAAAATAAGAAATAAATTCAGTCTGAGGTTGATTTAAAGAATTACTTTTTTAATCTGTGGATTTGTTAAAGTTCTGGGAAGATAACATTCTCATTATTACCTTGAGACCACCTGTTTTTAAAAGTCCACTTGCTTCTCGTCCTCCAATGGTGGTGTTTTGGGAAGGTTCCAGAGTGCCCAGTGTTGAAAAGAGCTGTTTGGAGTTTGTCTGTTTTTCCTTCTTGCTGTGTTGGTGTGAGATGGCACCCAGAGCCTTGTGTGCACCAGCAAATCTCTACTGCTTTGACCCCCACAGCCAATTCTGATCAGAACTCTTGTTCTTCTAGCCAAACACGTGGATTCAAAGTTACGAGCCGGCAACAAAGAAGCCACAGATGAAGAGCTGGAGAGGATCCTGGACAAGATCATGATACTGTTTCGTTTCATCCATGGTGAGACTGGCCAGATGAACATATTGGCCTGCACTCTGACCCAGAAGTACCCAGGGGCTTTGTGGCCATGGAGTGCAGCATGTAAAGCGGCTATCTCAAGTCTTGGTTTTCCTCTGTTTGCACAGGTAAAGATGTCTTTGAAGCATTTTATAAGAAAGATTTAGCCAAGAGGCTGCTCGTGGGCAAGAGCGCGTCGGTGGATGCCGAGAAGTCCATGCTGTCGAAGCTCAAGCACGGTGAGCTCGGGGGCCGGCTCGCGGGCGGGCAGGCGGCAGGCACGGCTCTTTCTCACCCACCCCTTCACCTGTCGCAGAATGTGGCGCTGCCTTCACCAGCAAGCTGGAGGGCATGTTCAAGGACATGGAGCTCTCCAAAGACATCATGGTTCACTTCAAGCAAGTGAGTTGTTTCTTAAATAAAACCAGCTCGAGGGGGTCTACATTTGTCATATTTGTAGCATAAACCAAGTGAAAAAAAGAAAACCATTCCAGAGACATTGGAACACAGTGGAGTACGTAGGAAAGACTGAAGTGGATCCACACGTGGGACTGTGTCTTAAAGATTAGACACTTTTAATCCCAGCGCTTGGGAGGCAGAGGCGGGCAGATCTCTGAGTTTGAAGCAAGTCTGGTTTCTACATAGTTAAGTTCCAGGACAGCCAGAGCTACAAAGAGAGACTTTGTCTAAAAAAAAAGGAAAAAAAAAGATACATAATTGTACACACACACACACACACACACACACACACACACACACACACACA
>CABHPQ010142665.1:27387-37581 GCA_902168405.1 Peromyscus aztecus
CACGCACGCCATTTCTTCTTCAATGCATTAAGTATTTGTCTGTTTACTTTGTCTTGGATATCTTTGTTTTTTAGCATATGCAGAACCAAAGTGCACCAGGCCCCATTGACCTCACAGTGAACATACTCACCATGGGCTACTGGCCCACATACACGCCCATGGAAGTGCACCTCCCTCCCGAGGTGAGTGATCGATTGCTGGGCAAGCCCACTTAGGCCAGACCTGTTACCAAGTCGCCCACTCCATGTTCTGTGGCCCCTGGAAGGTACTGCTTGAAAATGACCTCTTTGGTGACAGTCAGAGGCACCTTCCCTATAGACCATGTCTTCCTCTTCTCCATCACAAGGACACTTGTGGAATGACAGCTTACCTGGCTGATGTTTGCTTTCTACCATAAGGTGATGCCAGAGTCTTGGTCGTGGTGTTGTTTAGGGCCTTGATTAGAAGTTTTGTGGAACCTGAAGTGGGCTCGGTTGTGCTAAAATCCAACATGGCCACACCATCAGTGATGCCTAGAGAAGGAGGAGCAGGATAGACCTGGTCAAAGGGTGAGGGCCTTTCCAGAGGACAGAGACTCGGGCACTGTGGAAGCCAGGGCAGCGAGGGTGAGGCTGGGATGTGAAGACCAGGTCCCCACTCCCTCCTGAAGTCTTCTCAGGTCTCAGACAGGTTTTCTCTGTTTCCTTGTTTGGATCCCACTGATCTCCATAGCCCTCTGCCTGACTCCATCTCTGTCCTAAGGTCCTCACTCACACCACATCGACAGACAGAGGCCCCGCAGCTCGCCATGCAGCTTGCCTGTCGGCTTTCCCTTGACTGTACACGGTGTCCCATGCCTCTCCCTTCCTCCTCCCTGAGCCTGCCTGGACCAGCACCTGGTCAGTTCCTTCCACCCCTCAGTGCTGCCTGCCCCACTTGCCATAGGTTTGACCACTGGGGGTCATGTTTATTTGGTTTTCAGGCATGTTTGTACCGCAGCAAAATCTCTTCCTGCAAACCTCCATGTCGCCGCTGTCCTGGGAGTTGTACTTGGTCACACCCTCTGGGAATCATTCTTCCTCTACCTGGCAGGCCTCTCAGGACACTGCCAGTGTTTTCACTTGTTCTGAAGTGTGCAGGGTGGTGCCTAGAGCTCCGTGGTTAGCACTGGCTGTGTAGACGGCGTCTCTTTCCTGTCCAGTGGGCTGTGTGGTACCTTTGCCTCACTGCCTTGGTGCAGGCCTCCCAGATTTGCCCCCACGCACTTCAGATCAGAAAATGCTCCCTGGGAGGAGTCCCTCATCCAAGCTTTGCCAGCTGTCTCAAGTCTGTCCTTGATAGCTGCTGTGGTTAATCTGAGTTGTCAGCACGCTTGGATTGAGGACTAGCCTAGGTTAGTGAAGCATACCTCTCCTCTCGTGTCTGTGAGGACATTTCTAGAGAGGATCACATCAAGAGACTCTGAGCTCTTTGGATGGGTTGATGGACTCAGATGTGAAGGGCCATAAGAAGCTTGTGGAGCTGCGCAGAGTGGGTATGGCTCTGCTCCCTTTGCATCACTTCTGCTTCGGCCACATCTCTGCCACGCCCTTCCTCCAGGTCCTTTCCACCTTGCCATGGGCCTAAAAGGATGGTACCACCAAAGTGTGGACTGAAACTGACCCCAAATGAACTCTTCCTCTCCTTCTTTTTCTCAGGTATTTGTCACAGTAGTGAACACTGACTCGAAGTGTTGTGGTACCCTAGGAGCCCAGGGTGCACAGGCAGAGCCACATCTCAGGCTCTGGATCAGTGTTCTGCAAATGCTGTTGAGGTGTCTTGTGATGCTAGGCTCCTTTGACTGCTGTTAGTGTCTGACCTCTAGAAACAGGAACTGTGGGGCTGTTCAGGACTGTGGGAACGGTTTTCATCTGCCATCTTACTGGGATGAATGGGGCTGGTTGTCCAGTCTCGTCTATTTAGAAGCTGCCAGTCTGCTCTAATAAGTCTCTAGTCTCCATTTTATACCTCAGTGTTTAGGTCTGTTACTGAACTCGTGGGTTCTTATTTACTTATTTTGATGACCACATCATCCCAAATCTCTGCGCTGGCTCCTTGGGCCTTTCCTTCATAGCCTCATTGTCTTTGAGTACGTTTTTGTTTTCTAGAAAAAGATGTTGGAGCCTTACCTAATACTGTAGTTTTTCAGCTGTGGCAGAACATACCTTTACATAGAATTTTCCATCTTAAAGTGACATATTAAACAGATGGAAGCCCTGTTCCCTTAGGTGATCACCTCTCCCTGTGTCTTCCCTTGGGCTGCAGCCAGTGTCTGCTTTCTATGACTTGCTCACCCTGGGTGTCCCATGCTTTGAGGCTCATATGTGATGTGCACACTGACGTTGGCATTAGCTCCCTGTGCCAGGATTCCTCATGCTACGTTGCATGTTGGTGCTTTATTCCTCTTTGACTCTGTGTACAGACAGCTTGCTCAGCCATTCACTGGATGATGGGTGTACAGGTTCTTCTGTGAACACCTCCACTCACTGGTGGACAGAGAGCTGTCATGAATGATGTGTCTGTGGAGATGGGTGTAGAGGTTCTTCTGTGAACACCTCCGCTCACTGGTGGACAGAGAGCTGGAACAGCCTTCCAGGCCTGAGTTGTTCTGCTTCCATTGAGCTGACCAGTGAGGAGCACCTTGCCCCTCCTCCACATTCTTGACTCTCCTTTCTGCCATCCCCGCAGTAGGTGAGAGGTGCTGCCTCACCTGGGTGACATGAGGCAGGCTTCTTTTCACGTATCTGTTGGCCATTTATGAATCTTTGGAGAACTGTCTATTCAAGCCCTTTTTTTGAGTTGTCTTTTGTTATTTTAAGTTAAGTGCTCTTCACATTTTGGATGCTTGACTCTTATCAGATTTGTGATCTGCAAATATTTCTCTGTGAGCTATCTTTTTACTTTCTTGAAAGTATCTGTCTTAGTCTGTCTTCTGTTGTTGCAACAGACTTCCTGAAGCTGGGTCATTTAACTGGGAAGACTGGGAAGGCCAAGGTCCAAAGCTTCCTGTGATAAGGGCATCAGGTAGAGAAGGGGCCCAAGAGAGGTAGCCAACTGCTGGTGACTGCTAACCCGCCACTCCTCAGTGCCTGGGAAGTCATTCAGCATGTGCTCTGCATGCATTTGTGAGTGTGACCGTGTGTCCATGTGACGCTTCTGTCACTGACAGTACTAGAGAGAAGCCACTTAGAGGAGTGAAGGGTCCTTTGCTCATGGTTTCAGAGATCACAGCCCAGGGTCAGCTGGATCCACTGCTTTGAGACACAGCAGCAGAAGCATTCAGGGTCAAGGAGAAGAGGCCAGGGATGGGACATACTTTCAAAGGCATATCCCCAGTGACCTACCTCCTCCAAACAGGCCTCACCTCTGAGTTTCCAGAACTTTCCAATGCTGTTAAATTATTAATTCACTGATGAAGTTAAAGCCGTCATGGCTCAGTTGCTTTCCAAAGTCTATCATCTGGCAGCCAAGCTTGGAGCACACATGAGTCCCCAAAGACCATTTGGATACAAACGATGACAGTGTGTGACACCAGCCCTAGCCAGAGGGAGAGGAAAGTCACTGGGCTACAGGCACCATTTGAGTCCAGGTGGCCACATGTACCCCTGGAAGTGACTAGCAGGAGTGGGTGAAGCCAAGTATCAAGCACCAGATCGGACAAAAGCCAGCTATCCCAGGAAGCTCGGGTCTCAGGCCTGTGGTGTCACCACAGGTGGTGGACTACAGAAAATCAATGTCAGACTGCGCTGCCTTATCAGTTCAGCTGTGCAGGCCTGGGAGAGCTTGGGAGGGCGTGCTCAGTCTCTGTGTCTCTTGGCTTGGCAGATGGTCAGACTTCAGGAAGTATTCAAGACCTTCTACCTGGGCAAGCACAGTGGCCGGAAGCTCCAGTGGCAGACAACACTGGGACATGCTGTGTTGAAGGCGGAGTTTAAGGAGGTCAGTTCCTTGTCCGGTGCTCCTGTGTCTTCCTTTCAGCCAGGATGTTAAGAGAGTTTTCAGGTTGTTACTGAACTTCCATATCAATGAAAGGCAAGATTTTTTTTTTTTTTTTCAGTATGATGCAGCACTAGCTTTTCATGGTCAATAGAAAATTATTTACCAGGGTTGGGGGATGCTCTTGCTGCACAATCATGAGGCCTGAGTCAGATCCCCAGCACACATGTAAAAAGCCAGGTGTGGGTGTTAGCAAGATGCCGCAGCTGGTAAAGTCACCTGACACCAAGCTGCAGCCGGAGTTCATTCCCAGGACCCACACAGTAAAGAGAGAGAGAGTTCCCACGGCTGCTCCTGACCTCCATGAGTGTGCATGACAGGCACACCCACACATACAAAAACACAGTATTACTTAAAACAGCTGTAATAGGCATAGCTGTGCTCGCCTATAACCTAAGCAGTAGAGATGGGGGCATCACAGGGACTTGGTGGCCATCAGCCTCCCTGAAAAATAGTGAGATCCGAGTTCAGTGAGAGACCCTCCCTCAAGAGCAAAGGCTGGAAAGCGGCAGAGTAGGACACTCGGCGTCCTCCTCTGGCCTCTGCATGCACACCAGCACACGAGTCTGCACAGTCACACACCACACATGCACTCTTTAGAAGAGCAGTGGGTGTGGAAGGGAACTAGAGAAGAAGATGTGCTCCAGTTCTCTGCTAAACACAGTGAGTGTGGCTGTACGCCAGGATGCTGATGGACACCAGAGAGGACAGCAGGCGCAGCCACCCAGGGAACTGAGTGTGTAGTGTCTTGGAGAGAGGCATGTACACGTTTGACCATACGGATCACAACCCAGACCACCTACTCTTTACTGCCTTAGTTCCAGTTCTGAGAAGCAACCTGTTTTGGTGTGCCTATGTGTGTGCAAGCTTGTATGCACAAGTGTGTTCATGAGCCCAAGAAGCCCAAAAGCAGGTCAAATCCTCTGAAACCAACTGCCGACAGCTGTGAGCCGCCTGATGCAAGTTCTGGTCCCAGACAAGAGCAGCAAGCTTCATTGCAGAGCCTTCTCCAACTACCCATCCTTCCTTCCTTCCTTCCTTCCTCCCTCCCTCCCTTCCTCCCTTCTTCCCTCCCTCCCTCCCTCCCTCCCTCCCTCCCTCCCTCCCTCCTTCCTTCCATCCTTCCTGTTAGCTGTTTATCTTCCTTCTGTTGGAAAGTGCCAAACCAATGAACAAGAACCCAAGAGGGGAGTCTTTCAAGATTCACTGTCTTCTCAAGTCACTTCAGTTAGAGCTGGGAGTCCTTACTAAGACATTTCACAGATCAGGGGATAAGAATGTTCACTGCTGTTCCCAGCAGTCATATAGGAAGGGAGCAGACACAGGCTGCATGAGTATATGAAGGAGTGTGTCACCAGGCAGGACATGGGAGAAAGCCTTCATGTTCACATCCAACTTTAATACGTGATCATGTGTGCTGACGTGTGTCGAGGAGAAGACTAGCTCCTGTTTTGTAGAGCCATTGGACTACACTGTACAGGTGTCAGGTGCACTCTTCTGCAAGGCGTTAGCAGAGTCCAGTTCTGCCACTTGTGTCTCCCGTTGCTTTCTGGCTGCAGTTAGGAGCTGACCCCTGCAGACAGCATAGAGCCCCTGAAGCTTTCTGCTCATGGGAGTCAGGGCTGGGGTCCAGCAGGTAACACCCAGGGCTGGGGTCCAGCAGGTGACACCCAGCACTGCTCTCCCCAGATCCCTTCCTGTCCTCTTGTCTTCTCCATACAGAAGTGCTGGATGTCAGGGTACTGGCTGGCATGTGTGCCCTGGGACATTCCAGATGAGGGAAAGGGACCGTGGGACATCCTAGGGCAGAATCTTTTTGAACAAGGTGTTGAGAAGCATTCTGCAGGCCTTTCTTTCCCATGCTGACCCCCAACCTTCCTGTGCTCCTCCTAAGCCTCAGGGATCCCATTGCCACCCAGAGCCTCAGGAAGCCACGTGTGATGGTGCATGGTCATGAGCTCAACACTCACGAGGCAGAGGCAGGAGGATAGAAAGTTGAAGGCCACCCTGGGGTTATATAGCAAGACATTGTCTTAAAAACAGTAACAGCAACTAACGAGTAGTCCTGATGTCTGAGAAGTGATGTGAAATGCAAGGAGCAGTGGACACACCACACTGCTGGTTTACAGGCATGTGCTGCCCTGTCCAGTGCAAGACAGGAGTTTTAAGTGGAGTACCCATAGTCACTTCATTTCTCTATCGGTAGAGTCAGTATTTTATAGTCAGTGACGTAGTTCCTCCTTACGTGGCGGCTGTCAGTAAGTCCTGAGTCCCCAGAAACAGTGCACACAGAGCAGGCTGCTGTGACTCGCAGTGTGTAAGCACAGCCCCTGTGATGGCTTCATTCTCTTCAAGGGGAAGAAGGAGTTCCAGGTGTCCCTCTTCCAGACGCTGGTGCTGCTCATGTTCAACGAGGGGGACGGGTTCAGCTTTGAAGACATAAAAATGGCCACTGGCATAGGTAGGCAGAGCCCTTGTGACTGTTTGGGTTTTGGTTTGTTTATTTTGGAAATAGAGTCGCACTGTGTCACCTTGACTGTCCTGGAACTCAGAATTCCGCCTCCTTGTGCCTCCCAAGTGCCGGGGTTAAAGGTATGCACCCCGTGCCTGGCTCTCAATGCTGCTGTGTTAATTAAAAGGAGGGGTGGAGGCTGGCGGTGTAGCTGAGTGGCAGAGTGCTTTCCTGGCAGGCACAGGACGGGTTCCTACAGCAGCACTCGAGGGGACAAGTGAGGAGAAGGCGTAGCCTCTGCTGTCGCCCCAGGGCCTCTCAGTGTCCAGTCTGTGTGTTGTGTGACCAGCGCCTCCTTTGCCTCCCTCAGAGGACAGTGAGTTGAGAAGAACTCTACAGTCGCTGGCCTGTGGGAAAGCACGCGTTCTGATTAAAAGTCCCAAAGGGAAGGAGGTGGAAGACGGAGATAAGTTCATTTTCAATGGAGACTTCAAACACAAGTTGTTCAGAATAAAGATCAATCAAATCCAGATGAAGGAAACCGTAAGTGCCGGCTCTCTTTCTCCGTGTGTGCGCTCACCGTGAGTCCTGAGCTTTTCTAATAACGTTGACTATTAGAGGTCAGAGCATGTGTCTGAATCCAGTGCAGATGGGGGGTTTGGAGCAGTGCCCCTTCCCGGATCTTTCATTAATTTCATTTTATCAGTAGACGTAAAAGTCAAGAAATCTGCTTAACCGCCGTGCCCATATATGAACTCACACCTTCCTGTGTCGAATGCCAGCACAGAAGAAGCCCATGAGTTTCCAGAGCTAGTGCCTGCTCTGCTTTGCCTGGCGCAGTCAGACTGTTCCAGGAGGGACCTTGGAAGAAAGAGGGTCTCCTACAGAACCTACAGATCACAGAGCAGCACTTCAGCAGGAGGGAGCAGGCACTTGGCTTCCCACATGGACGCAAGCTTAAGACCAGAGCTGTCAGCCCTTCTGACCTGAAGCTAACACACACACACACACACACACACACACACACACACACACACACACAGAGTGGGGTCAAATGGCCTCCTCATTCCTAGAGATGCTTAGTCTAAGTAGGTGTGTGAGGAGAATTTTTATATAGTATGGGGGTGGGGCATGCTAAACAACCCCTCTCCCACAGACAGTAATTGTGTCATTCATCCTGAGGCTTTGAATTTGCTGGACAGAAAATTTACTCAAATATCAAGAATGCAATATAAGGAGGCTAGAGAGATGTCTCGGTGGTTAAGAACAATGGTTGCACTTTCAGAGGACCTGAGTTCCCAGTATCAACATGGGGCTCACAAGCATCCTGTGCTGCTAGGAAGCCTTCGATATAAGCATTTGTACAGAAAAATACAACTCTCACATTACTTTTCCAAGTGTTGTTTGTAGAGTTGTACACTTGTGAGAGGTTGAGCTTTCATAGAACAACTTCAAATGTAACAAACTCAACCAAGCCCGTCTTAGTCTACATGAAAACCAAGTTTGTCAGGACAAAACCACACTGAAGCATCTTTACACTCCTCATTCTTTCTTGTCTTTGTCCAGGTCGAAGAGCAGGTTAGTACCACAGAGAGAGTGTTCCAGGACAGACAGTACCAGATCGACGCTGCCATAGTCAGAATAATGAAAATGAGGAAGACTCTTGGTCATAACCTTCTAGTTTCTGAATTGTACAATCAGCTGAAGTTTCCAGTGAAGGTAAGTGCTGTCAGCACAGTGGGATGCTAGGTTTGTGCTCAGTCACAGAACATGTTGGCATCTCAGTGTCCTAGCATTTGACTGATAATGTGGGCCCTGTGTGCAGATCCTTGATATCACCACCCTGGAAACCAGAGACTCCACTCCTCCAAGCATATTCATATTGCATGCTGTGCTTTCAGAAGGGAGCAGAGGGCCATGAGATATCAGGACAGAGGGTCTTCCCTCACCATGGCACATAAGCCATTCCCCTCGTGGCAGTGGTATTGGTAACTCCCCAGGCCCTTGTGGCAGTGGTGTTGGTAGCTGCTGGATTCAACATTCACACATTCACAAGCTACATAGCATTTCCTACTTTGGAGATGTAAGTCGGCCTCAGGCTTGTCCCTCTTTCTTGTTCTGTAACTGAGCTCTGAGGTTCTGCTAATGCAGATGAGCCTGAAGTGCACTGTCACCTCAGAAGGAGTTGGACTCTCAGGACCTCTGGCCTTCAGCAGCTGGAAGGCCCCTGGTTGCATGACACCTGAGTTGGTCTTTTTTATCAGAGAGTCACACTGCGACAGACTGATTAGTCAGTGTCTGCCCCACCCATGATGGGGGGCACAGCCCATGCACTACTGTTGTGTCCTACCTCCGCCAGGGCATTTCTTTGTCCCTTTGCAAAGGAAGTAACCTGGTAATTAAGTATAAAGCATAGTGTACAGCTGGGCCAAGCTCTAGCCCCCACGCTTTCATAGCTAATTGTATGTTAAGCCATAACTTGTAAAATGCATGGCTGGCTCCTGAATAGAAGGCTTTGCTGTTTGGAAAACAATGCTCCCCTTAGCAGAAGGCTAGGTGCTGAGTGAGTGCTCCCAAGTGCTGAATGATTTGCTTCCTCCTACAGCAGAAGTAGAGGCAGGTGCCTTTTGGGCAGAGACATTCTAAGGCTGTGGACTTAGCCCTGGTTTTAGTCATCCACAGAGACTGAATTCTTTGACTGGCATGGTGGTGCACATCTTTAATCCCAGCACTCAGAGGTAGAGGCAGGCGGATCTCTGTGAGTTTGAGTCTGTCCTGGTCTACAGAGTGAGTTCCAGGACAGCCAGTGCTGCATAGATAGACCCTGTCTCACAAAACCAAACAACAAAGGCAGGGCCGGGTATTTGCCTGGTCACCTGCTTTGTATCCACATGGCGAGTTAAAGCAGTGAGAACCAGGCTCTGCAATGGTGTTTGTGTGGTGACAATGACAGTTACACTTTTGCAGTAACTTAGACCACTCCAGCTGTGGTTATCCTATGTGGATGGAGCATATCTGGTGAGTATGGAATGATAGGGTTGAGCACCTAGGAGAAGTGCTTCACAGAGGATGAAGATGGCTAGAGATGGTGCAGACCAATAATCCTTACCTTGGGGAGGCTGAGACAGGAGGATTGCTGCAAGTTTAAAACCAGCCTGGGCTACATAATGAGTTCACAAGGTCAGCCTAGGAAATAGAGCAAAACCTTGTCTCAGAATCTCAGTAGGACCAACAAGATGGCTCAGTGGGTAAAGGCACTTGTCACAAAGCCTGACAACCTGAGTTTGGTCACTGAAACCCAAGTGTTAGGAGAGAGCTAAGTCCCACAGGCTGACCTCTGACCTCCACAGAGGCATCCTGTCATATACCCACACTCTTACACACAAAAGAAATGAGTGTAAAAAATTTTTTTAATAATAGCAGGCTGGACAGTGGTGGCCCATTCCTTTAATCCCAGCACTCAGGAGGCACTCTGAGTTTGAGGCCAGCTTGGTCTACAGAACTAGTTCCAGGACAGCCAGGATTACACAGAGAAACCCCATCTCAAAAAAACAAATAACAACAACAATAATAATAATAGCAGCAAAATAAAAATACTCCACTAGGGACTGGAGAGATGGCTCAGTGGTTAAGAGCACTGCCTGCTGTTCCAGGGGTCCTGAGTTCAACTCCCAGCAACCACATGGTGGCTCACAACCATCTCTAGTGGGGTCTGATGCCCTCTTCTG
>CABHPQ010142666.1:11947-40111 GCA_902168405.1 Peromyscus aztecus
CACACACACACACACACACACACACACACACACACACACACACACACCTCTGCAGCAAATAGAGATCCTTATTGAATGCTGTAACTGGTCCAAATACAGATATCAGCTGCTCATGAAGTACATGCCCCAGCAGATACATAATCAACAAAACCCCTTCACCTATGGCTTAGAGAACATTGTCAAAAAGGAGGCAGAAAGAGTGTCTTTCCAGAGGACAGGAAGTCAACATTGACACTTTGTCTCCTAGAGATGACAGGAAAACTAGACCCACGATACAGCAACAGTATGGCTGCTTAAACAATATCTGAACAATGACAATTCCAAGTGCTATGCCACTGTGAATGAGGGAAGTATCACCAGGCATCAACCCTTGAAGAAGAGGTACAAATAATGAATGATTGTTGAGAGAGGAAAAATTAGTTTTTTTCTAGGGATTAGCCACCTAATTGGTTATGCAATACCAGTTGATCATCCCTGAAAACATAGGCGTATAAGAAATACTAAGTAGACTCAGCACATTATACTCATATATTTATGTAAATAGATGCATGAAATAATGGGTATCTGATGATAAATAGATGATTTATTAATGAAATAAAGAGTCATGCAGTCGAAAGGCAGCAGGTAGGGCTATGTGGGACAGTTTGAAGGGATGTAAGACATGGAGGAAATGGTGTAAGCATACAATAATCTCAAAAAAATAATTTTTAAAATTGGCAAAATCCAATTTAGCAGAAGTAAATACTGAAGAGACAATATATTCTTCTACTGTGCTATATGAAAGCCATTTTATAAAACTGATTCATGAGAGAGGGCTCCTGAAAGTGTCTGTAAGAACTGAACTTACATGTGTCTCAATTTATATTATCGGCATGTCTCTCGTATTCCTTGATGTCCCTTGGCATTTCTATGCTGTGATTTTTATGTCTTTTTTTTTTTTAGTAAGAATTTCACACAAACATATAATGTGCTTCCATCAGGTCCACACCTGATTCCCTCTTGTCCAATTCTTTTGCTATTCCAAAATAATAATTAAATTTTAATGTGAGTACTGAAGGAGTTAAATTGAAACCCTTAGCAATCTATGAGTCTATTTTAAAGGAATGATTTGTTACTGGTAAGTCATGTTTGGAAAACAGGATGAAAACTTGGTTGAAATCTAACAAAATTTCCTTTTTATCAGCGATTCTTAGACATCCCATATTCAGAAAGGCTTTTATTAAGTGCTTGTTGGAAGCATTGTACTTCAAATAACTATCAGAGAATTTGTAACAATTTTGATTTTAAATTTTTTTGCATTCATATTATTCTCTTGATGAAGTAGTCATTGTAACATTTTCCTCAAGGTATTACTTGTATTCTCTTTTTATATCAAAACATAGCACCTTATATCAAAGATCAGATTCTACCTACAACTATTAATTTGTTTTTAATTTCCACTAAATTGGGAAACTCTGATAATTGGAATTTGTGGAGAGAAAACATTTGTGTGGGTGTGTTTTGGTAAGACCTTCATATCTTTAAACTAAATACAAATACTACATTTATGAATATTTTCCTAACAAAGATCTCTTTTAGCATTGAGATGAGGCTAATTTGACAATTATTGGATGAATTTAGTAACCACATCAGCCTTCAAATGTTCCAAATTGACAATCAGTGACAAGTAATGTCTATAACTGGCTCTGAGAAATGTCATTTTAAGAAATATTCTATTTGTCACTAACTTATACTTCCATGTAGTAGAGAATGATTAAGGGCTGTGAAAGAATGAAAATATCAAGAAAGTATTATTTACTTACAGTTTTTATTGCAACTATTTATATCTGAGTAGATGAGGGGCACCTGCGATGGTATTCTTGGAGAAATTAGACAGTAACTTGAAGGAGTTAGTTCTCTGCTTCCCCCATGTAGGAATAGTAATATAACTCAGGTCCTCATACCACCAATGATTCACACTCACAGCACACAGAGACACAGAGTGCTTTGAATTTCTAAATATATGTAAGTGCTAATGTAAATATCCAGACTAATGTAGAAACCTCAAGAATTTCTTGAGCCAAAATTAAGAAATATTGCCCCAGAAAGATGGAAGGGAGGAAATTAGCTAACAGAGAACATTGATAAGGACATTCCCAGAAAGTGTTCTACTGGCGTGGCAGCACCCCGTTTGGTAAGATGAAGGAGCAGGAATCATCACATGCTTGAGGCCAGCCTTATCTGGAGCAGGAATCATCACATGCATGAGGCCAGCCTTATCTACTTACCCAGTTCCAACAGCTTTCCAAAAGAAAGACAAAGAAAGTTCTACTCAAGCTGAGAGGAATATGGAAATAATGGAAACAAGTGATTTAAATCACAGTTTGCATATACTGGAATGGGAAACAACATTGTGAAAAACACTAATTTAGGAAAAAAAAATCTTGCCGGGCAGCAGTGGCTCATGTCTTTAATCCCAGCACTTGGGAGGCAGAGCCAGGCAGATCTCCGTGAGTTCGAGGCCAGCCTGGTCTACAGAGTGAGATCCAGGACAGGCACCAAAACTACATAGAGAAACCCTGTCTCGAAAAATCAAAAACCCAAACAACAAACAAACGAACAAATCTAATATTAGTAATGTTTGTCCCCAAAAGGAGAGGATTAAAAACTGCCATTACTCTCCCACTCCATCCCTGTTCCAGCTCAACTATTCCATTCCCTTATTTCTCATCCCCTATCCCCTACTCTCCATTGCCCTCCCCTCATCCCCAGTTTACTCAAGGAGATCTCATCTATTTTCCCTTCCCAGTGTGATCCATGTGTCCCTCTTTGGGTCCTCCTTGTTAGCTAGCTTCTTTGGAGCTGTGGGTTGGAGTCCGGTTTACCTGCCTCTACTGAATGTACCAGGCTCTGGTGACTCCCCATGGGACACCTTACCTTCTTGTAGGAGGGAATGGGGTGGTTGGGAGGAGGAAGGCTGGAGGGGTCTGAGGGGGGAAGAGGGGAATCTGTGAAGGATATGTAAAATGAATGAAATATTCTTTTTTAATTTATTTTTTATTATTTTTATTTTATAATTTAATTTAATTTTACATATCAGCCACGGATTCCCTTGTCCTCCCTCTCCCCCACCCCCACCCCCACCCCCGCCTTCCCCCCAGCCCACCCCCATTCCCATCTCCTCTAGGGTAAAGACTCCCCTGGGGATTGAGTTCAACCTGGTAGATTCAGTCCAGGCAGGTCCAGTCCCCTCCTCCCAGGCTGAGCCAAGTGTCCCTGTATAAGCCCCAGGTTCCAAACAGCCAGCTCATGCACTAAGGACAGGTTCTGGTCCCACTACCTGGATGCCTCCCAAACAGATCAAGTTAATCAACTGTCTTACTTATCCAGAGGGGCTGATCCAGTTGGGGGCTCCTCAGCTATTGGTTCATAGTTTCTTGTGTTTCCATTCATTTGGTTATTTGTCCCTGTGCTTTTTCCAATCTTGGTCTCAACAATTATCGCTCATACAAACCCTCCTCTTTCTAGCCAATTGGACTCCTGGAGCTCCACCTGGGGCCTGGCCATGGATCTCTGCATCCGATTCCCTCAGTCATTGGATGAGGTTTCTAGTACGACAATTAGGGTGTTTGGCCATCCTATCATCAGAGTAGGTCAGTTTGGGCTGTCTCTCGACCATTGCCAGCAGTCTATTGTGGGGGTATCTTTATGGATTTCTGGGGACCTCTCTAGCACTTTGCTTCTTTCTATTCTCATTTGGTCTTCATTTATCATGGTCTTTCATTCCTTGTTCTCCCTCTCTGTTCTTGATCCAGCTGGGATCTCCCGCTTCCCTAAGCTCTCTTTCCCTCGACCCTTGCCCTTCATTATCCCCACTCACGTCCAGGTTGTTCATGTAGATCTCATCCATTTCTCTGTCATTGGATGATCCCTGTGTCTTTCTTGGGATCCTGTTTTCTAGGTAGCCTCCCTGGAGTTGTGAGTAGCAGTCTAGTCATCTTTGTTTTACATCTAGTATCCTCCTATGAATGAGTACATACCGTGTTTGTCCTTCTGAGTCTGGGTTACCTCACTCAGAATGATTTTTTCTAGATCCATCCATTTGCCTGCAAACCTCATGATGTCATTGTTTTTCTCTGCTGAGTAGTATTCCATTGTGTATATGTACCACATTTTGTTTATCCATTCTTCAGTTGAAGAGCATCTAGGTTGTTTCCAGGTTCTGGCTATTACAAACAATGCTGATATGAACATAGCTGAGCAAGTGCCCTTGTGGTATGATTGAGCATTCCTTGGGTATATGCCCAAGAGTGGTATAGCTGAATCTTGGGGAAGACTGATTCCCAATTTTCTAAGAAAACGCCATATTGATTTCCAAAGTGGCTGTACAAGCTTGCATTCCCACCAGCAGTGGAGGAGAGTTCCCCTAGCTCCACATCCTCTCCAGCATAAGGTGTCTTCAGTGTTTTTGATCTTAGCCATTCTGACAGGCATAAGGTGGTATCTCAGAGTTGTTTTGATTTGCATTTCCCTGATGATTAGGGATGTTGAGCAATTCCTTAAATGTCTTTCAGCCATTTGATCTTCCTCTGTTGAGAATTCTCTGTTTAGTTCTATAGCCTATTTCTTAATTGGTTGTTGGGCATTTTGATGTCTAATTTCTTGAGTTTTTTATATATTCTGGATATCAGCCCTCAAAAAATATTCTTAATAAAAACAACTGACATTTACTTCCCCTCACAAAACCTGAGAATTACTGATAGTCCCTGTGGAAAGGGTGGTCCTTTTCCTCATTCGTGATGAAATATTGATAGACTTACACTTCTACAGGTAACCAAGGGTGCAGTGAATAAGTATGGTGGCTAGGTAATATGGGGAACACATCTTTTTATCATTCCACTGAGTCACTTCCAACCCAAGCTCAGGCAACTAACTGATTAAACTTAGTAACCCACACACACACAGTGAATGCAGGAGGAGCCTTCTTGGGAAGAAGGTGCCAATGGGAGAAGGGGGATGAAGCAGAGAGAGAGAGAGAGAGAGAGAGAGAGAGAGAGAGAGTTGACACCCATCACAGAGATGTATCAAACTGTCAAGCAACTAAAAATAAAAAAAGAGTTACAAATGTCTGAGAATTTATCAATTTTTGATATTCAAGTATACATTACTAGTAATGTGAGATATGCTTACTAAGAATCTAAAACATTTAATTATTAAAATAGTAAAGACTAGGGAGCTAATAGTATTATCAATGATAGGTTTACAAATTTTATCAGAAACTAGGCAGCATACATTACATTAATTTACATATTCACTTTTTTTGGAATTGGATCATTCTACTCCTTGTAAATACATTCTATGGGAAGTAAAAAAAACAGGGATTAGCTGACAGATCTCTGTTGGAAGTTATTTATTGTAATGAGATAATATGAATGCCATGCACAGTGATATAAGAAGGAAATTCTGAAATTCCAGTGATAAAACAGTATATTCAAATGATGGATTAAAGAACTTTAAAAAAATCTCTTATTAGTAAATGCCAGGTCTAGGCTTGTAGCTGAATAGTAGAGTGCTTGACTAGAATGTATAATACCCCATGTTTAATACTCAGCGCCACACACAACAAAAGAAAAATGAAGGCAAACACTAACAATGAGCCTCTGTAGCATGCAACATGCAAACAATAACAGTTTAGCAATCTTCACTCACTGCTCTACTCCTCTTGGGGAAAGTGAGCGTTTGGATGTTGAAACCCATTAAGAAGGAATGAAATACTTTCTTTTAGGGAGAATCAAGCAGTCTTTGCCTGCATAGCTATTTGCGGGCTCATTTCCATAGCTTGTCACTTCGGATCAAATTACATTGATTGCACTGTGATGAAAATAAATGCTTTGTTGAAATGATTGAAGATGAATTTTTAATAAATACAAGAATTTAGACACAACATATTTACAATTTTGAACCTTTGAAAATTAATTCCTCCTTGGAGTTTTCCGAGTTAAGCTTAATTCGCATAACTTTGATAAATGTAAAATGGATTTAAGAACTTGTCAGAAAAGGCCAAGATTAAAATAATTAGAATTTAACTGCTCTCTAATTAAAACCAAGATAGTAAAGAATTTCATGAATACCTTTACCAAGACAGCAAATTACCAAAGTATTTAAGGAAAACACATTTTAAGACACTTTTCTTAGAACTGACATTATGAAAAACAATTTTAATTATTAAGTCACTTGAGACAGTTTGCAGATGTTAGAGTTGATTGCATCATGACAGCCACTGTGGTTTGATGCTGCAGAGAGCTCACTGTCTGGTGCTGCATAAGGAATATCACTTCCCAGTGAATACGGGTAGGAATCAGCAGACTGTGCTCAGTGTAAGGACTTGAATGGCTGACATTTGCTAGCTTTCCTATCTGCAGAGCCCAGAGGTAAATGACAGCCCATAAACTGTCTCCTTACAACATTCTTCAAGCTCAGGCTCTCTTGAAATCATCTTTTTCACACAGCACAGCAGCTTCTGTTTTGTTAAAAATTATCACAAATTTTTAATTAGGCTTCACCCAATTGTTGATTTGACTGGAAAAGGAAATTATTTCACTGAAAACTGCTGTCATGAAAATATTCAAAGAAAGAATATTAAGAATAAAAATAACAGCTTTAATGATTTTTCTTAAGATGTTAAAATCTGCTGTGGAAAAAAAAATAAAATTTAAGTCTTCCTTCTGTTCATATCTAATAATTACCAGTTAAACCAAAGAAACTAAAGTTGTATGCAAATTTGTACAAACAGTGGAAATACGAAGACATGACCCATTTGTTAAGATAGCAAGGTCAACTTGGAGTATACAGTGAAATTAAATACCAAACCTAACCCATGCTTAAAATGGTATGATTTGTTGTGTCCACACCAGCAAGAAGGCTTTGAAAGTTATGTACTTTAGTATTAATATAAAGTGATAGTATTTGAAACCTCTGATTTTTTTTTATATTTTAGACCTCTTGCATGTAAATTTACAGTCTTTGATAGCCTTTGCAAGGATCAAAAGAAGAAATTTTCATTGTTTAATAAGGAGACCCTCTTCCCTTTCCACTCGAGAATTTCTGTGAAGGTAAATTGACATAAAAAGAGGCAAAAGCTTGTGATTGTAAGACCCAAGGTCAACAACATTCTGACTCCTGAAATTTGGAACCTATACACTTCCAAGTTAACTCAGAGATCTCTCATAAGTAGTTCACAATTCTAAACAAAACATCTGGCTATCTGCCAATGAAATAAAAGAAGTTCTGTGTTTCTATTTTTGCTTTTGCCCCATATATTTCCGTGAAATTCTGTCCAGACTTAGTCTTGATAAAGCTATCTGAATGTATTTTCTTAAACTTTCTTCTTCACTTAGGAATTTTGTCTCCTCTTAAATATTGATAAAGGGAAGTATTAGGTCTTCATAATTTTTGATAGACTCAACAATTGAGTATGTGGTTATTCTTTTTTATATCAATTATACTTTTCCTTTGACAACTTTGTTCATGTGTATTAAATATTAAATTACTCTTACCACCTACTTTCTGTTATCTCTCTTGAACACTCCTCATTTTCTTTCCTCATTAGTATATTTTTTGTGACCCAAAATGTTTAACCAGGGTCATCTCTGTGACCATGTGTTTCTAACTATCAATTGTAACATGGAGAGTTCGTGAGTAGATACACAACTGAAGACAGTTATTTTTAAATTTTTTATTTCTATTAAAGAAATACTGTATCTGTGGTAAAACTTTACAATAACTCTGAAGCAAAATAATCAGCTCTATTAATTATTATACAAATATTTATAGGAATATTTTAACTGTATAACTGAGCTAAAAATAAGAGATAAAGGAAGTATTTGTTGGAACTAAAAGAAAGGGAGATATAAACAAAATATGTATCATGTGATTAGAGGCAATTTTTTACTGTTGAGTTCCATTTTCATATTCAAATTATTATTTATACCATTTGATTTAATAGTTGAACATCCAAAGTGGTAGGTATTTTAGGGATAAATGAAAGTATGCATTTGCATGAGCTATACATTTTGATTATGAAAATTTGCAATCTAGATGGATGGAGGGGATATGCCAGAGGTCACATTTCTCTGTGTACTGTGGGGATTTCTTAAATATCAGAGTAAGGAATATAGCATATATATATATATATATATATATATATATATATATATATATACATACACATATATAAAATATCTCTATACATACACACACACACACACACACACGCATATATATATATATATGTATATATATATATATACATATATATATATATATATGAAGGGGGGCATCGTTAGGTAAAATTTCATTTGTTTCCCATTCTTGGTAGGAGACAGTTTTGCATTATGAACCTATTTATTTCAATATTTGTGTATGTTTTTCTGTACACAGTTTCATGCATATACATATATTTCAGCATCCATGCACATGTGTGCATGATTGTGGAGGCTAGAGGTCAATTCTGAGTATTTATTAATTTGTTTTTTATGTGTATATGTGTGTGTTGCAGGGCTGCCTACAAAAGTCAAAATAGGTTATCAGATCCCCTAAAGCTTGACTTACTGGTGGTTGTGGGCTGCCTGACTTGGGTGCTCAGAACCAAACTGGTATCCTCTGAGAGAGTAGCAAGCTCATCTAATCACTAAGTTGTTTCTTTAGCCCTTCCTGCTTGCTGTTGAGACCATATATAACCCTTAACTGGGAGCTCAATGATGGGGAAGAGTGGCGGGCCAGCTGGCCTCAGGGAACCTCTACTTTTAGTTCTGAGATTACATGCACAAACCTACATTTTATCATAGGTCCTGGAACTCCAACTGGCATCTTCATATTTGCACAACAAACACTTTGCCAACTGAGACATTTCACTAGCCCTTATTTCAAAACTTTTATGCATACATCTGGTCATCTTTTTACTTTTCTTTGACAACATTTTGAAGGTGGCCAGGTTCACTCACTAATAATAAATTGTGAAGTCTTTTTCACGTGCTCATTTTAAACCTGTGAAAGAATGATTTTACTTACGAATAATGGTGTGGGATTTTGTTTTGTTTGGTTTTGTTTTTAGTGATGAAGAGGAAAGAAGTAAAGAAAAGAAGAAGAAATGAATGGGGCCAGATGGGGTAAAGAAAAGAGAAAGCAATGGAAAGGGGAGGGAGAGAAGGAAAGGAGAGAGGAAGCACAGATGGAAAAGAGAAAGGGAAGGGAGGAAATGGGAGAGGTAGGGAAAGGAGTGGGTGGGAAAAAGTAATAAAGGTAGAGAGAGGGAGGGAGAGAAGAGTGTAGCTGAAAGTTTTTCTGCATCCCACCCAGTCTGTAGCTGCTCAGAACCAAGTAAACACACAGAGTCTTATGTTAATTAAAACTGCTCGTCCATTAGCTCAGGCCTACCACTGTCTAGCTCTTACACTTAAACTCAGCCCATTTCTGTTTCTCTATATGTTGCCACATGTTCTGTGGCTTTACCTGTGTGCCATTACAAGCTGCTCCCTGGAGGGCAGGCTGGTGTCTACTAACTCAGCCTTCCACTTCCCAGAATTCTCCTTGTCTGTTTATCCCGCCTATACTTCCTGCCTGGCTACTGACCAATCAGCATTTTATTTATCAACCAATCAGAGCAACACATTCACAGTATACAGAACATCCCACAGCAGAAGAGATCAATACACAAATGAGGAAGGAAGGGAAAGAAGAGAGGAAAGGGAAATGCAGGGGAAAGGGAAAGGTAAAAAGAAGGGAAGGTGGGAAAGAAAAGAGAAAAAAGGTAGCAAAGGAGAAGGGACAGGAGAGAGGGAGGAATGGTTTAAAATCAAGTAAGCATTGACAAGGATATAGGTAGAGATGAAAAATTAAATTAATATCTGAAAATTTAACTAAATATACATGAAGAACTGGTATGGTACACAACTATATTCCAGAACTTAGAGGGTTGGGCAGGAGGAGCTGGAGTTTGAGGGCAGCCTGGGCCACAGCAGAAGACCCTGATTCAAAGCAAAACAAAGCAAATAACAGAATGCCTACCACGTTACTATTATTGTTGAAATTTCTTTGGCATTTCTCACTCATTACATCTTTAGAATGGTAAAAGTTACTCAAATTTGTTGCTATCCAGAACAAAGAGAGGCAAACAAAGAAAAAGAGGAGAGGAGAAAAACAATAATTACGTAACAGACAGTGACACCCAAGCCATACCCTTCATCCTTTCTGAATCTGTCCTTGGACCTTTGTGTGCCGTTTCTGACTCTCTGAGCATCTTGGACTGAAAGGATTGAGAGAAAGAGAATGATCATCTAAACATGTGTTCACTTGTGTCAAATTACCATTGCATTGCTTCCCTTAAGTAACTAAAATATTAGATTTTCTTTTTTTGAATAATAAGGACGAATTTTGTGCATTTGATTTTTTTCCAACATTATTTGCATACATCTTAGCAATAAATTTGCAAATATACTTGCTACAATTTAAAGATTCAAGGTATGAAATACTGTGGTATGGTTACTACACTCAAGTTAGTCAATAACCTTAAATAACCTTAAATAGCTATGGAATATGAGTTAATTGTAAGGCTCTCTAGGAGTATAATTGATTTAATAACAACATTTAAGAAAATAGAAACTTTTAATACAGTCTTGACCCATGTGCTCATTTAAATATTTTCAACCTTCATGGATGACAAACAGAGTCATTTTTCTAATAGCTGGGAAAATATGGTACATATACACAAAGCAATTTTATTCAGCCATAAATCAATACAAAATATGTAACTCAGTCTCAGAAAGATAAATACTCCTTGGTGTCTTTCATAAGCATATCTCTTTTTCTATTTTTAGATTGATTTTATCTTGTGCATTTTTAATTCTGTGTAATTGTACATAAAGGAGGGTATGTACATTTGACTACAGGTGCCTACAGAGGACAGATGGGTTGATTCCCTGGAGCTAGAGTTATAGGACATGGCAAGCAACCCAAAGTGGGAACTGGGAATGAAAGTCAATCCTGTACAAGAGCACTGCACACTCTTGACCTTGGAGTCATCTCTCCAGCCCCATACATTTTATGTATGTGTACTTACGTGGGGATGAGTGTATTTATGCCAGAAAACTAGAAAGTGGCCTATTAAAGGAGATTAAAAAAGGAAGCCTTAATGAAGAGGGGAATGGGGAGTAATAGAATAAACATGATATAATAGTAAAAGAGGATAACTGGGTTTCCAGGTACTGTCTCAGAAGAGTTGTCTTAGAATGTATTTCCCTTCTCATATAATAATAATAGTTCTATCTAGAGATAATTCTCTTTCTTGGGTCCTAAACAGTGTGTTAGCAGACTTTAATACTACTGATGGAAGCATGATGTCCTACAATGACAAGCTCTATGGAAACACGATGTCTTACTATGACAGCTCTTGACTCGAGAGCTGAACACCTGCAGTACATTCAGGCCCAATGTTTATACCCTGAACTTCTTCATCTCACGTCTTTTCGGCTTCAGATGTCTTATGTAATCAAGCAGTCTGTCCCCTAAGAATATAAATGCAGTGGTGCAGTAGCTTAGCAAATGGCTCAGGAATTAAGAGCATTTGCTGCTGTTATAGAGGACCTGGGTTCAGCATCCACTTGGCAGGCCACAACTACCTATAACTCCAGTTCCATAGAATCTGACATCCTTTCTGGCCTCTACAGGACCCTGTACACTTAGTACACATCAGCTCATGTTCACAAATACACACACAGATGAGAAGCTGTCCCTGGCTGGACTTCTATCTCTTGTTCACCTGTGCAATCCAACCTTAGGTATTTTGTGCTGCCTTGAACACTGTATGCTGTGTGTTGCCCCCAGAAATCCTCAAACTTCTTACTTTCAAACATTTTTTCTACTCTTCGCTTATAACCACTGAATTTTAAGTTTAATGTCTTGAACCCTTCCGCTATATTCTCCATCCTCATAGACCCTCTCTTGTGCTCTATTCCATATAACTCACCACTGTATGATCTGATGTGCAATATGCATGGTTTTGTGTTGCTTTGGCCACACCTCTCCACTTAAGCGCAAGCTTCACAACAAGAGAAAACTTTGCCAGCACTTTGGTGACCTCTCCAGTGTTTTGGAGTATCTGTAACAATATAGCTGTGTTAATAATATTTACCATTTAAATTGAAATAGTGAAATTGTTGCGCACGTGTGCACTAAAATGCCTATATAGTTAGTTGCACCCCCTTTAAAATCCACCAACAATTACTACAGTAGTGCTTGAAAAATCATGGACACAGAAAAGATCCAACTGAGAGATGTTGAATTAGAATACTCCAGTGCAGATTTTCTATTTGGAACACCAGCCTTTGTTCAGAACTCAGATTGGTCTTTCCTTCCACGAAGCATTTGTCTATGGCCAGCTTTTGTTCAGAACTCAGATTGGTTTTTCCTTCCACAAAGCATTTGCCGATGGAACACCATAGCTTGCTGATACTATATCCTCCCCTCCACCTTCTACTGGGAGCAGCTAATGTGTGCCTCTAGATGTTTCCCACATTTGCCATTTTCAGTTTAAATGGCTTTATGAAAGCCCCACTATTGCTGCATAAAACTTTTATTTCCACATTATTCTTTGTTCTCCAAAATCATTTACAGTTAACTGTCTAAAAAGCTTTATCAAATGAAAATATTTTCATTGAGCAGTTCCAAGGGTTTAAATCAGTTAATCCATGATTACTAGTAAAGTATCTGCTTCCTTTTCTGTCCTAATGCATGCTGTTATGATGAGATTATGTTAATACAGGAACTCGCAAAATTCTATCCCCCACAGAAGCACATCCTTGTTCAACCCACCACAACCCGTGCATTTACTCCTAGCAGTAAATTCAATCACATTACTCCAGTTATGGCAGATTTATGCTCAACTGCTATCAGTCAGTACACTGACTTTAAAATTTGGCTCAGAGTTTTTCATTACCTCCGTGGAACTTCCCTTTCATTCCTATCAGAATTGGCCTCCACTTACGCATACCCTCAGTCCTTACTTTCTAATAATAAATCTCAAATTCATCAACCCCCTTGTCAGGCCTCTCATCCATGGGCAACAGAGCATTCACCTGCTATGTTCCCAAGCTGTGGAATTCCCTGAACTGGCCAGTCCTGCTCAAATCTCCTGAGCTTTGTAAAGCCTTTATGGAGTCTTGCTTATTAAAATTTGCTTTTAATATTTGATCTGCCACTGACACATGCTGTAGGCTTGGCTCGGATTTTTAAAAAATGAAGGAAGGTATTTTTCTTTTCTCCAATACTTGTAAAAAGGAATGAAACTTATATTTCTTCATCGGTATTTTATATCTTTCATCATTCTTTTCCTTTCTCCCCATTGCTCCTAGCCAAATGATTTCCCAGTATACTCTAGTCTCTAAAGAGAGTTCAAAGATTTCATGTGTTATAGGATTGTATATAAGCCAGCCACTCTTCAACCCAGATATGGTTAAGGAGTTTTTAAATAGACAATATGAAGATAGGGGAGAGCAGTTCTTTCCACATAACCTCTGTCCTTTCACCTGCCCTGAATACCAATTTTTATTCTACTCTCACCTTAATTGCCAAATATTTGTATTTAAATAGGGTCATCTGTTAAAAAGAGAACAGAAAGTTACATTTAGTGGCGCAGGAGGAAGTATCATTGTGAGTATCACAGTGATAAAAACAGTAAAATCAAACATTCAGAAACTGAAATTCCTTTTCCAATGTTGCCTACGCACACCACTATTGTGTGGTATTTTGATTGCATTTTGACGCTTCTGAGACTGATGGTAAAGTTTGTTTTGATTCAGAGGGCAGAAGTAGCTACTAGCTAGCCAAAATTAACCATGCATGTTTTGAAGAACGGAGGACAAATAGACAGGAAGTAGTAGGGTCGGGCTTAGAGAGGGTCTCAGCCCTTTCTCAATGGAGGAACAAAGGAAACAGGATGTCTCCTGCTTCTCTGCCTCTTCTCTGATCATTCAAGTTCTTACCCCAATTTCTCACTCCCGAGTTTTGAACTGATAAAGAATAATTAGATAAATGCATTTACATGAACGATGAAAGAATGCTGTTTCATTTCCTTTGAATAATTACCCAGTGTTATGCACACAGTAGGCGTTTCATACTTGTTTCTAGAACATAAAGTCAATGACTTTTATCTCGGTTTTTGAATTTTTATTTCTATTCCCTTTTGGAAGAATCTGATTTTCTCTCTGCTTCCCTACTCATTACAGTTTTCTGTTCTCCGGGTCTCTCCTAGAACTGTTGATCAGTCTATTGATTGGGGCCCCTGTGGCTGGCTGACAGCCTGGAATGGGCACTCTCTCCCAACATAATTTCCCTCTAAGTGCTTAATGTTCTTTAAACCCCTCATTCAATTAGATGGCACAAGCTATTATCTGCAAGTGCCCCACCACAGAAAATTACCAGCTCATGTCTGAGAAATACGGAGAAAGGAAGTCAGAGAGCAAGTTAACAGGACACTGTCTGTATGTTTGGTAAATCCTGTGGTGTTTGGGGCTTAAGGTTAATATCAGAGTGCCAAGCTATGGAATTTAAACAGCAGGTAAATTTCAAAAGCTCAGAGTATGAGAGAGCAGAATACAGACAAATGTATTATTCTGTTATTTGGAATGGCTACTGTGCAAAATTCAGCATCTCCTGTAAGGCATTCTGAGGATGATTTAGGCCATTGAAAATAATGACAAGTTAAAACTTTTTCAGGTAAATGTGATGTTGCTAAACAGGGTGACCTCTGACCAAATTTCACTAACTGATGTTGTTTTGAGATGAGTGATAAGTTTATCCATGGTAAACAGAGAAAGATGATCTTTCCTTTGTGGGCAGGAAGACAAAATTGATTACATAAGTATAATACTTGACACATGAAGAATACTATCTGTTATTGTTATAGGGGGATGTTGGAATTTACATAAGGATTAAAAAAATCATGGTTCTCAAAAAAAGAAAAGAAAAGAGAAAAGGAAGAAGGAAAGAAAAAAGCAAGCATGGTTGCAGCAATACAACAAGTCCTTGCTGATCCTAGGGCCCTGAATTCTTGTGCAAGGTACAAATGAATAACTGAATCTGGCCACTTAAATTGTTCTTAGAGTTGACATGAAGAGATAAGCAAATGACAGAATCAATTTTGCCTCCTGTTCTTGGAAAAGTTTTCAATGTATAACTGTAATGATGGGTAAAAGTCATCAAAGTAAAGAAACAGCAGGTGGGGAGCTCTTTAAACTTTACCTGGTCTTAATGCAGAAGTGAATTCTATAAGGTAGGTAAATACTGTGTTACAAAAAGAAAATTCAAAATAAGACATTACACGTGTTGCCTGATGTCACATACAGCTGAGAAGTGGCAGAAACAGATTGGAATACAGAAAATATAATTAGTAAAGACTTAAATGTGATATAAATTACCATCCTGGAGTATACAATAATGTAAATAATTATATAACCCTTACATATTAATTACTACCTTTAAATTTTAAAAATTAAATAAACTACAAGAAGAAAATTAAACTTTCTCATAGTCTCAAGACAGAAAAGCCTACCACAAATATTTTTTAGATTTTAATCACTCCTCATTTTCTTCTGGTAAGTTGATCTTTACTAGATCATGTCTTAATTGCTTTTCCACTGTTATAATAAAATACCTTGGCAAAAAACAAGTTGAGGAAGGAAAGGTTTAAATTTGGCTCACCGTTGAAGATACAGTGTGAAAGTCATGGTGAGGAAGTCATGGTTGTGGGAGTTTGGAGAAGGCATTCAGTGTGTTCCAGTCAATAAGCAGAGAAAGGCATGCTGGTGCTCAGCTGACTTTCTCCCTTTTATTCACTCCACGACCCAAGATCAGGAAATGGAGTTGCCTACATTGAAGGTGGATCTTCAGGCCTCACTGAACCCCATCTGCATAATCCCTCACAAGTTTGCCCAGAGCTTTGTCTCCGTGGTGATTCTGCATCTTGTCAAACCAACAATGAACATTAACTATCACAAATCATTCACATGTTTCTTTGTGGAGGGAATTGTCACTAAGAGATATAGTCGGTTTTTCTCCTGTTGAATAATTTCTGTTAATAAATTTATATGTGGTTGGTTACCAACATTTTGGGTTTGTGTTGTCTCTTACTTTTCCAAACCACTACTTTCTCATATGTATTATAATCACTTTTCCTCTTTCTTAAGAATCGTTTTGCTATTTGTATATTTACAGATTTCAATACCATTAAACAGCGTATAGAGGTGTTTTCCCTGTTATTCACTTGGAAAGCATTGCTGCATGAACAGTAGATATGGGCCAGCAAGATGTCTCAGAGAGTAAAACCAGTTTCCCTCAAGCCTGAAGACCTGACCTTGCTATCTGGGATTCACGTAGTTGAAGAAAAAAAACAAACTATTACAAGCTCTCAGGTCACACACTTAAAAGATAAATAAAATGCAATAAAATAAATATAGAAAAAGAAATACTGAAGTGTTATGAGTTTATTTTTAAATGCAAAATGATTTACGTACAATTTATTTTGCATGATGTATCACGGACATTCAAATTTCACCTAGAATCATAAATCACTGACAAAATACTGGACTGGACATTGACTACAATTTGCCCTCTGCATTTGTTCGTTGCACATTACCATTTGAAACACCTGTGGGAACTAATTTATTAAGAGGAAGGTTTTATTTAGCTCATGTACTAGGTGTTCTCTCCCTAGATCAGAGGTCTTATCACATGGGACTTCTGATGAGAACACTCAGTGGCAAAGGCTGGAAGTGGGTGTTTAACTTCTCAGCACGTGAGCCAGTAGCAACCAGTGAAGTAGAAAGAGACCAGGGTCCCATGCACAATGACCTGAGAGCTTTAGAGTAGACCCTATTACCTTCTTTGATGTTCCATCATCTACCCATTAACTCATTTCTGTGGAAGAAGCCTCTAGAATGTGAGTGAACTCAGGGCACACTTCTCCAAACCACACACTATTATCTTATTAAAGAAATCATTCGTTAGTATAGAAACTAAAATATATTCATTGGTTAGTGAATATATGGATTTGTACATATGCCATGCCCATTGACATGCATATAATTGTACGGTAGTTGAAGTAAATTTTAAAAACAAAAATATTCAACAAAATGATATCAAAATAAAATTTTGAAATATTTGATTAAAATCAAGCTTAGAGAGTCTTATTGATTATTTGCATAAGAGTATGGTAAGTATAGCAAGTATTTTGAGTTTACAAAACATGGAGTAATTGCATATGCAAAAACCATGCAGGGATGATGATGCTTTAAATTAACTCTGAAAGGAAACATGTAATTTACAAACTGTTTCATTAGATCCACTATACTCTTGTTACTTCAAATAACAGATACATTATGGTCAGCATTAAAGAAAAGCAAGCTAGGTAAATGTAATCAGAGTTACCATGAGAAAATCAGTTCAAGTTTTGAGCCATAAAGCTGGGATATTTTAAATGAATCTGGAAGAAAATATAAATATTCACATTAAATACCTTCTTTTGAATTCTTTTATTTTCCTTTTGCTTTTAATATAAAATAAAACTTTTGTACCAGAAATAACTGCCTTTACAAGAGACTGACTAGACAAGACCAGTCTGTAAACAGTTCCTATAGACATTCACCTTGTTTACCAGGGGACATATTTTTGATACCTTGGAAAACGCAGCTCCGTAGTAAATGACATTTGTTCATTAGAAGTGATGTGTTTCCCTTACAATCCATCACAGTAGTCAGAAAGATATTGGGAAGTTTTACCAGCATTCTACAACAGGCTGTTAAAATTATTCTAGAAAAGAAAAAAAGACGCAACGCAAAGACAGTGCTCAACGTTCAAGGGTACTTCTATTCAGCAGCCATTTGAGGACTATAACACCTACTGCTTCCAAAGTTTCTCTCTCCCCCAAGTAGGTCAACCAGTTAGGTTTCACAGGACAAATCTTGAGTAAATAAACTCATTTAGCTTTGAAAAAAAAAAGATCTATTGGAAGTGACAGAGTGGCTGATGAATAGAGATTATTTTGAAGTTTGCTAGAGAAATTGGCCTCCATACAGACCTTTTTTTTTGAAGGTCATTCTTCTTTTCTAGTGTTAGAATGGATAAAATTGTGCAATTTCCCCATAACCACTTGATTCTTTTTCTCTGTTATGAAGACAGAATGTCTCAAGAAAGAAACCACACTTGGGTGATTCCAAAAAGGGGAAAGAAAGAAAGGGAGAAGGAGGAAGAGTAGGACAGCTGTTCATGAGAGAAATGATGTGTTCTTCATCCTCTGGACAAAAGGAAATTGTGTTCCCAACCCCAACCTAGGAAGCTGCCACTCACAAAGGTGTTAAACCTACGCCCATAGAAGCAGAGTCACCACTTTGCTGCCTAGGAAGAGAGTTTTACTCCAGGGAATGCTTCATGAACTATGGTGATATTTTATTTGTGCTGAAATGTGATTTTATTTGTATGTTAATAAAGTTGCCTGGAGATCAGAGCTAAGAGCAAGCCATTTAGCAGAAGTCCGGTGGTGGTGGTGGTGGTGGTGGTGGTGGTGGTGGTGGTGGTGGCACACACCCTTAATCTGATCACATGGCAGGCAGAATCTCTGTGCGTTCAAGGACACAGGCAAGTGTTGGCCCAAACCTTTAATCTCACTACCAACCATAGAGACATGGAGGTCTGTATAGATAGGCAGTAACAAGGAAGTCATGTGGTTGGGTTTAGAACCAATTAATTGGAAGGCAGAACAGAAAGGCAACAAAAAGACAGGACACAGGAAGCGTCTTTCTCTCTCTCAGGGGAAGGATGGCAGTGAGTGGCAAAATAAGGTGGTCTTAGCTCTTGGCTACTGCTCAATCTCTGGGCTTTTAACTCTTTATTTGGCTTATTACCAGGATTAGAGGTAGGAACTGACAGTCATTAGAAATGAGCAAATTTCTTCATTAGCTTATGTAAATGTCCTAAAACTAAATAATAATACTAAAAGCAAAGTTCTGTCAAGAAACTAGAATTCCTCAAACTGCATGCTTAAAACAGATTTTACCTCTTCATGATTTTTTTTCTAGAAAAAAAATAACTCAAATCATTGCACACTTCATATCTTTTTCTCTGCAGATAAGGTTGCATAGTGCTTCTTATCCATTAATGTGAGGATGTTTGAAAGTTCTTTTCATAGGGGAAACCAAAATTGGGTCTTTGAACCTGACTGACATAAGTAGAGTTGCAGGGTAAGACAGTCTGACTAAGATTCTAGAATCTCCTTATTAGTGTTTTATATCGTTTATAATGAGCAACTGGGAAAATAAAAAAACCCACAAAACCCACTCTGTGTGTGTGTGTGTGTATGCTTATGTATGCATATATGAGAATGTATGGTGTATGTTTGTGTATGCATTTGTGTGTCCAAGTGTGTGTATGTGTTCGTGTGCATGTATGTATATGTTTGTGTGAATAAATGTGTGTGTAAGAAAGTGTCTTTTGAAGCCTATTTTAAGTAGCAGTAATAAGTAAGACTCTGAAACAAGTACACGAAGAGTCAGCTTTCCCATGTAAAGTCCTTCCTCCACAAGCTTATATCACATTATACCTCTGAAGCACTATTTATTTTATTTTATTTTTCAGTCCTAGAATTTCAGTTTTAAGGGATCTGAAGTGCCTTGTTTACTTATCTCATTTGTTGCAGATAATCCATTGGCCTGCTTCCTGGAATAATTTCATGCTTGGCTATTTTTCTAAGTGTCAATAACTTAGCTATTAGAGAATGAATGTAAGTGAATGAGTGAACTTCTTGTAGGAAGCATTCCATTTTAATAGATTTGGCTAATGTGATCATATTTTACTAGTAGAAAAAAATTGTGACAATTGTGCCTCATCAGGAAATACAATACTATGCTATCTATGTATATTTTTCCAGTTCCTAAGTCTCACTGAACTGTTCCTGGGTGATCTCCTTCACACCTATTTTATTTTAAAGTTTTGCATATAAGTATCTCTGCCACCTGCTGCAGTAAATCACTTGGACCTTAAAAATCTCTGCTTCTGTTAAAACAAAATTATCCCTTCCTGGAAGAATCCTAAATAAGACACAAGAAGAGATTTTAAACACCAGGAGACAGGAACTAGAAATATAACAAGCAATCTACAAAAATCACCAATATTTGCATACATAGAGAAGCAAGAAATAAACACTGTATTGTGAGGTAAAAAATTATAGAGAGTTGTGGAGAACAGATCTGGGATCTACAATATGCCCATTTTGTTTCTTGTTCTGCTAGGGTTGAGTTTTATAATCTTACGCAAGTTATCACTTCTGTGCTTCAGTTTTCTTAAGTGGATATAAAATGATGCCATCCCATAAGACGTTTAGAAATGTAAATACATATTCAGTTGTTAAAATATGTCTGCTTTAAATGTTAGCCACTGATGTCTTTTGGGTTTGATTTTTTCCAATATGGGAAGAGACACATAGATTGGAATTACTCAGCAAAATTTATACACATCGCACCTCTGCTATCTCATTCTTAAGCTCTGTACTATATGATGGGGAGTCTCAGAATTTAAGAAAGAAAACAACATAATCGTCCTATACAGAAATCTCTCCAGGGCCACTGGAGACAAATCAGAAAGCTGATTACAGAAACCCAGATGATGTTCTATGAGAAACCTGCAATCATCAGAATAGAAAAAGGTAAGATGGGTACGGGATGCAGTTCTGAAAGTTAAAAGATTAGAATTTAGTCCTTATGTGAATGCAAAACAATACTCAGGTTTCTGCCTTCAGGATCAGAATAGAGAGCTACCATTGCTCAAGAGGAAATTAGAGATGGAGGAGATTACATGGCACCCATTTTCTTCCTTACTAGTAAACTAATAAAAATGAACTCAGAAGTGCATTTATTAGGTAATGCTACAAAGGAGAGCTCAACAAGAGGGGCTGTCAGTTCTGCTACTCTGGAGGGAATGTGCACCCCTTTTGTTCAGCGCCTGGAATTCCCCAAGTTACTCCTTTCTGAGATCAGAGAGCATATGCAGCATAGAGGTATCTGTTCTGTGCCTCTGAGTAATGTCAAAATTCAATAGCATCAGTAACTCTCCCAGCAGTGGTTTCTGAAGGATGCTGACATCCTTACTGTTTCAGCAATGCAAGCTACTCAGTAATGAGGTTCAGAGTTAATATTCTCAGCTGCAGCTTAAAACTGGAATTCAAGAGATGATACAGGATGGAGGATGACACTGAAAATATGCACACTGTCTGCATGCACAGACCTAGTTTGCTTATGACAGCAGGCTTAGATGGAGAAGGTATCTTGCACAAAGCAAATGATCAGTTCTCTCCCAGTGGAAGGATAGTTTTTACAAGATGAGAAAGGAATCACAAGTGAAGCCATCAAAGACGTAGAAGAATTTGGCCATCCCAGGGCCTAAGATTGAAGGAAAGAATCAAGAAATAATGTATTTCCACAGGTCACATGCCATCCCACAATGTACAAGATCAACTCATGCAGCAGGGTAGCAAGATCTAAAATTTTAAATAAATCCACGGGACAGTGGCACCTAGAAATTGTACCTGATTCTTGGAGAAAATTGATGTAATGTGGCACACGGACAGAGAAGCCAACAAGGTTCCTATTGTAATGATAGAACTGAATTCTGAAATTAAGCACAGCAGGGAAGAAATAGATCTAGCACAGATGTCAAAAGCTATCATTGGCTTCTGTGATAAAACACTCTTTTTTTTCTCTTAAGCTCCGGCCAGTGGCCTATGTAGGTCAATGATGTCGAGCAGGAAAAAAAACAAACATCACAAACTCTAGTGTCTTTCTGAGGAAACTTTGAAATGTTACAGACATTTGAAGATTCTTTTTTTGTTAGCAAATCTTTCATTGCCAATAGTGCCCACTAGCTGTCACGTTTTTCAATGACAATATTTCTCAGTATAAGAGATAAAAAAAATAATACTAAAGAGTTCAAATCAGCACCAATGAACTTATGTTGATGAATAGGAAACAAGGTCCTACATGGTGTTTAATAAAAGAAGCTTGCATGGTAATAAAAGAAGCTTGCATGGCCAAGAATATAGCATTTTGTGTGTGTGTGTGTGTGTGTGTGTGTGTGTGTGTGTGTGTGTGTGTGCTTATTTTGTTTGTGTTTGATTGTTTCTAATTCTTGATTATCTTGTTCATTTCTGGTTCAATATACAATTTGGTTATACTGAAAAAGCTTTTTCTCTAGCACTTTCTGTCTTTCCACAGGAAAAGAGATACATAAATTTGCCACTGATATTTTAACAGATTTCTAATTGTTTCCTTTCTTATCTTAGCCACTACAGCCTCAGTTTTGTATTGAACAAAAACTGACACATTCTTCTGTCATCTAGAGTTGCTGTCAAAGAAGAGATGAGGACAGAGCTGAAATTCTACTGTTTTAATAAAAATGATCTGTAGTCACACATAACCCAGGCATCATTGTACTTGTTTATTTATGGTAAAGAAAACATACATAATTGACATTTTTACTTTAGAACAAGTATTTACCTGTTTAATATAATTTAAAAGCTATAAAAATTCCCTTTGATATCAGATCTTTAAAATCTTTAATAAAACCAAGAGACATTTCATAATTGGATGCATTTTTAAGTCCCCTTAGGGTCTTCCTCCTTAAATTAAATCTGTGAAATATAAATAACTCCACAGAGAGATAATATATATTAAGGGAGCTATTTTTACATATTTTCATATGAGCCACTGAAATTACTCCTTGAAATAAATCTTAGAAATTGAACATATAAATAAGGTTGTGCAAATAGGATTTGAAATCTACCTATATTTAATTATTTTGCATCTTGACCAAAGTTCACTTAGCCCTTAAGTCAGTTCTATGAAACCTCAATTATCTCTACAAGCTAGTTTTGAAAGTCAATATGTGTGAGGGGCAAAGAAGACCAAAGTCAGAGTCTGAGAAAGTTGGTTTTCTTATATAATAATATTCATCTGCTAGCCCATCATTGATGAGTTCATTCAGCAGTGAATGAAGTTTCTATAATTTTCTATAGTATGAGAAATAATGGGTATTGTCTAACTTAAAATTTTCTTAACTCTATAGGATAGTCAGAGAGGTGAGGAAAGAATGTTATGGTCATTTTAAATGAGCAGCAAAAATGAAGTTACACAAATGTGACAAGATGGAGTCATAGGGACAAACAAAACTAAGTCCAAAGTATGAACAATGTTAAATTCATGGGAGACTCTTGCTTTGGGCTAAGGTCCTGCCCCAAGGCCCAGGAGACCTCATCAGACTAGAAGGAAGTAGCCATGCTGTCCACACAAAGGAAAAGAACTCTATAGCAAGCCAGCTTTCCAAGAAATAGGAGATTTACAGTTGCCTATTAGCAATCAATGAGAAAGGGCCCAGAATATCTGAACTGGGTGTGAAAAAACAGTTATTTCTACTTTAGTCTGTAAGGAAAGTAACTGAAATGACCACCTGCTTTGTATTCCTCGATTCTGCTTCTTGCATCACTTTTCAAAGTATTTTTTACTATTTAAAAAGAATTTTTGTTAAAACAAAATACAATAATACTGGGATATTAAAATCTTTGACCTGTAGGTAATCACAATCATTCACACATAATCAATTGAATATTTTTATAATTATAATGATGTGGTCCATTAAGGTTGAATCACAATATCCTACTCAATGATGTATTGTTAGAAACCAGCAGAGAGGCTGACCCATAGGAGCTAATCACACAGTAACAAAATAAACACCAGGAGAAAAATAGGAAAGGGAAAACCACACAGAAATAATGTTCCAAGTAAAACGCACAAAAATATGCCAAAGTCTAAAACATAGTAACACAAAACTCTCATATGGCCATACTGGCAATGACTGGTTATTAAATGAGTTCAGGTTCTCAGAAAATAGCTTGAGCATTCTTTTAAAATTTTAAGTGTTGATATTCTCTCATTGACCATTTGAATGGGAATTTAACTTATAGAAAGAATTGTTTAAGTATCAGAAGTCCATTATATCGTTATAGCAGAAAGAATTGAAGTCAAGGCAAATGTCTATCATTCAACTGAGAACTGGTTTATGGAGCATTTACCTAAGGCATTAATGTAAAGGGCTCAAGAATGTATACTGACTTAAGGGGAAAGCCATGTTTCAGAGCTTAAAAAACTGTAAGTTTCTTCTAGAAAGGACAGCAAGTGTTTAAAATAAAAGATTGGAAGCTGCTCCTCATCCACTAGAGATGCTTTTTGACTGACTTGCCACCTCTCATTCAGTTTTCAGCTGCAGTCCAATACGAAGTGGGGAAGATTTCAGTGCACTGTCACTAAAAATGGACCAGTAACTTAAGTCCACCCTCCTCTATCATGTAGGGAATTTCATCTGAGCAATCTCTACAGAGACAAGCCCATCTACACAACTCGTAGATGAATCTGTTACTGACACTGACAGGTTTCGCCCTCATCACTGACAATACTGGTCCCACTTTCCTAACTCAGAGTCATAACTGCTCTTCCAGTTTGAGGTGTGAACCTGTACTAGGATTATTGATAAGGGGAAGGGACGAGTTCACTATGTATGCTACTATTTGGGAGATGAACAGGGTAATTGGTCCAATGTCTATGGGTACTGCTATTCTTAAGAACAGGGAACAATTCATCTAAACTAAGATCAGAAATAGTTGCCCTAAGCATAATCATCAGGAGCAAGTGGGTTCTTTCCATTGTACATCATTGCCATCTGTATCTGGAAAATATAACTAATGTTGATAAGGATCTTGAGTTCCTGAGGATAGACTAGACTGTAACATCTATCCTCAGAGACTTCCCTAAGGGTCTCTTGATGGTCCACAGTGACCGCATACACAGCTTCACTTTTCTTAGTGTGCAAACTCTACTTTTCGCTCTAAAGTATTGGGATCTGAGAATCACACAGTGAAATCTAATGCATAATGTTTTGAGTATCATAAAATGTGTTCTTTGATGTTAATCAGACTGAACTCTTCTGAAATCAGGTGTTCTGAGACCTTGACAGTGGCTAGAATCAAAGCACTTTCTCTTATGTTTTATCTAGGTGATGACAGCCTTGGCACTCTCGTCTGGACTACGACTTTGCCTTTTGAACTTCTTAGGAAACACGGAAGTCTGTGGCGTTGTCCAAAGTCTGTGACCACTGACCTGATCTAAGCAACATTTGATGCTTTAAGCCTTGTAGGAGGCTTTTCTCTCTGCCATATTTGTGGTCCAGGTTCTTTGCTATGAAAACTTCTAGGAGTTCCAGGGGGTTCCTTCAGGAAGAAACAAATAGCTTAGTTTCATCTTTTACTTTTATTATTTTTTTAAATATTTGGAGTCATTTTATTGATACATTTTTTTTAAGTCCAGTAACGTTTGGTTTTATTCCAGGTCTCTGGACAATCTAGTCTCTGGTTTTTGGTGACTGAAACAGTATTAGGGATGGATTCCTTCTTGGGGAGTGAGGCTTAAGTCAAATCAGACATTGGTTGGCTGCTCCCACAAATACCATGCAACCATTTCCCTAGCATATTTTACAGGCAGGAAAGATTGTAGGTAAAAGATTTTATGTCTAGGTTGGTGTGCACATTTCTCTTCTGGTAACTTGCAGAGTACCTTCCAGCACCAGAGAGACTAGAACACAAGGTTGAAGGATCCATGTAGCCAGTAGCTCCACTTCTCAGTGTTCAATAAGGGAGTGGGTATTAACCTCAGGAATGGGGCCCTCCCATCAGTTTTTAGATTTAACATAATAAAAATAACAATCCTACAAAAAATAACCTACAGATTCAATGCAATCCCTATCACAAATTCAACACAATTCTTTACAGACCTTGAAAGGACAATCTCAACTTCATATGGAAAAACAAAATGCCCAGAGTAGCCAAAACAACCCTCAACAATAAAAGAACTACTGAAGGTCCCACCATTTCTGATTTCAAGTTGTACTATAGAGTAATAAAAAACACATAGTATTGGAATAAAAATGCACATGTAAGATCAACAGAATTGAAGATCCAGACATAACCCACACACATTTGGACACCTGACTCTTGATAAAGAAACCAGCAACACACACTGGAAAAAAAACTGCATCTTCAACAAATGATACTGGTCAAACTGGATGTCTGTATGAAGAAGAACTCAAATAGATCTATTATACTTATCACTCTGGACAAAACTAAAGTTCAAGGAGATCAAAGACCTCAATGTAAAACCAGATACATTGAACTGGATAAAAAGAGAAAGTGGGAAATAGCCTTGAATGAACACATCGACACACAAACAGACTTTCTGAACAGAATACTGATAGACCAGGCACTAAGATCAACAATTAAGAAATGGTATACCTCACAAAACTTAAAAGTGTCATCTCTTTCAACGCAGATGGAAAATGGCAACTTGAGAAGCCACTGGACTTTAGAGTCTTACAAGGTAAGAAATACTTTATAGAACCAGAATAGCACACAAAGCCAAATGTTTCCAACCTAAATCCAAATGTTGCTTTCAACTTTTTTTTTTTCAAGACAGAGTTTCTCTGTGTAGCCTCGGCTGTCCTAGAACTTGCTTTGTAGACCAGGCTAGCTGAGAAGTTATAGAGATCTGCCTGCCTCGGCCTCCAGAGTTCTGGGAGTAAAGGCATTCACCAACACCGTCCAGCTGTTTGCAATTTTTATTGAAAATTGAATAGTGAATATTTTTTCTTTTCACAGTTACTTTCAACCTACTGCATTCTGAGAATTATGTCAGACCTAATTATCACAACACAAACACACACTTATACACACACACACACACACACACACACACAAATAAATAAATACAACTTAAAAATCAAAATTTAATTTAAAAAATGCTTACCTTGTAAGCAAACATGAGGACATGATTTCAGTTAACTGAAACTGCATATTAAAAAAAACAAACAAACAAACAAACAAAAAAACTTAATAGAGCTAGTCCCAGCACTTGTAATTCCAGAATGTGGTGGTAGAGACAAGTAGATCCCTGGAGCTCATCAGCCATCCAGTCTAGCTTATTTGGTGAGTTCTTGGGCAACGAGAGCTATTGTAACTGAAAAAAAAATGAGGGTAGCACCTTTAAATCGACACCTAAGTTAGAACTCTGGCTTCCACACTAATGTGTACATATAGACATGTACACATATATGCAAATGAACTTGCACACACAGAAAATAAATTTAAAGGATTAGGCATAAAACAATCATTTAAATATAACATAATGTAAAAAAATTAATACAGACATAGAAATTGTGAAAAAATGATAGGTTGTAAAATTACTAAAGTCTAATTAAATAGCTCTTACTTTCTTCTCTATGTTCACACTGCTAGAAGAAAGACTGAGCACACAAATTAAAGATATTAAGGATACAAAATACTCAAATCAAACTCCTAGAAATGCCTGAATAAACAGAATATACTGACTAGTATTAACAGAAAATTACACATTTCATCACATTTCAGCACAATTAAAATATCACCACAAGGATGGATGTTGATGTCATATGTCATTTCCTTGCTGTAAAATTAGGCTGACCATGAATCCTTCCAAATTTTTTTGTGTCTGAAAAATAAAATCTTTATTTTACTAAAAATATAGTTTTTGCTGAGATTAAATTCATGGTTGATGGTGTTTTGTTGCCTTTATTTCCTTTTAATACTTCAGAAGTATTATTTCTGCTCTCTGTTTTGGCTTAAGCATCTTCCAACAAGAAACTGGCCATCACCCTCACTGTCATCTCCCTTTACCTTTCGTGCAGCTTCTCTGCTTGCCTCTTGGTCTTGTTTAGAGATTATTTGAATCCTCGTCAGCTATATCCTCATAGTTTTAATTAACTTTAGAAAAAAAAGTAATCATTATTTCTACTACTATTTGTTCTCACCATTCTTTCCTCCCTTGATGATACCAATATGGGTTCATAATTTTGCTTCAGGGTGTTCCACAACTCCTCAATGCTCAGTGACTTATTTTCAGTCTCTTTGTGTTTCATACGGCACAATTACAACTGGTATGTTTGCAGATTTTGTAATCATTTTTGTTGAAATGTGTAATTTTCTGTTAATACTAGTCAGTATATTCTGTTTAT
>CABHPQ010142667.1:0-10077 GCA_902168405.1 Peromyscus aztecus
GTTCAGGAATGTCAAAGTCCAGGGCCACCCTTGGAGGGATGAAAGGTGCAAGATTCATATGCTTTCATTCAGAATTTCAGGAAGATGTGAAGTGGTTTATGTTTGACTTTAAAAATGGACCATCTTTGCATTTCCCCTCCGAGTCCTGCTACATCCCATTAAGTAGGAAAGGCTTCTTCCTTTCCTCTTCTGGTAATAGGGAGTGATTAATCACAATCACCTGCCACACTTAATTTAGGATTCATCCCATGAAAAGATTTTTTCCACATGCTCCAAGGTAGAAATTTACATTTTAATATCCATAGATAAAGGGCTATAGCAGTATGTATTACATTTTTCCCCACGACGAAAACCGTTTTCAGGAATTTAGACTGTTAAATAATCATTCCTTTTATGAGACTAGCGTTGAAGATACATATAAATTCTGAAATCTATAGTATTACTTAGCAATTTTAGTGCTTTGCTTTTTGTCGCCAACCATGGAGGACTTGCTTTTACAGCCTTCTCTGCCGAGCCATCTTAATTATAGGGAAATCCCTTTACAAATGGCTTTCCATTTACAAGGGCTTCAGCTGGAATCTGAAGTTGGTTTTATTTGAAATGATGAAAGATGACTCTTTCCGGGACATAGACTTAAGAATCAGGATTGGAAGTGAACTATGCTCCTTTATCTTTGGGAAAATTTAAGTGTATCATATTCTTTTATTTTGAGCAGTTTTTCTTGAGAGATTTAATATAGTAAAACCTTTCAGATGCTCAGAATCATGGGATATTTTCAAGATGAAGGGTGCATGCAGGCTATCTTATTTATTCCACATACTCAACTGACAGGTACAATGATCCTCACTCAATTTTCAGAACTTCTGGTAGATTTAGGATGGGAACTCCTGTCTGTGGGTCTTTGTGTCCCCTACTCACACTTTGCTGACAATTGTGTATCATCTTTTACTTCTGACATAACCCATGTAGGGGCAAGACTTCTCAATCCCCAACAACAGGACTTTTTCTTTCTCCCCCACACTAACTCATTGTCTTTAGTCAAGCAAATACCATAGTATTTATTCTTTTGGTTATTTGTCTTTCTCCTCCATAGACTGTATGCTCCAGGAAGACAGGAAGTATGAGGCACCTAACAGTATTAGTCACATAGTATAACCCAAAAAATCAGTGTTAAATAAAAGTTCCAAACTGAACATTAAACACTCTCGTGGTCTTTGAATCTTATTTACTAATGCCCATGTTTGCTTTAACTGGAGATCAAAAACATATCTTAGGGGCAGGAGAGATGGCTCAGTGGTGAAGAACACTGACTGCTATTCCAGAGGACAACAGTTGAGAGGTTTAAGAAGATAATAGAAGTCAATCACAGAGATATAGGTCCCATATAACTTAAAGCAGGACTTTAAGGAGATTTTTGTACAATAGTGTCCATATGGTAATTATTTATAGCAGCCAAATCCTATGGAAAAGCTCATGTCTATAATCTCATCTGGAGAGGAAGACATGGACAGTTCCCTGGAGTTCACTGATTAGCCAGCCTAGCAAAGTTGAGCTCCAAGCTCAGTGAGAGACTGTCTCAAGAAATAAGGTGGAGAGAGATTGAGAAAGAGACCAGACACCAACCTCTGACCTCCACACATCTCTGCTCATATGTGTGCATGCACATTCACATGCACAGGTGACTGAACCCATATACACATGTGCACACGTATAAATAAAGAGGAAAGGGATGGCAATCACACACTGTTGATTAGAGCACACAGAAGCAGTCTGCCATGGTATATATAAGCAAGGCCACAGAGATCACATCCACACAGCAAGGCCACTGTGTGGTATGTACCCTGGAGAAACAGAAGAGTAAAGATCTAAGGCACAACAGATAAATGATGAATTTTAGAACACAGTGAAAAAAGTTGGGGACTTAAAAGTGGATGAAATCCTTGAGAAGTATAGCGGGGCTTCACCTGCTCATCAATAGTATAGATTTAGAGCTGGGTGTAGTCTCACTAATATCCTATTATTCTTTAAAGTACATATAACCATCTGTATCTAATGTGGATATGTTAACAATCAAAAATTAACAGGAATATCTGAAGCATATAATTCAATTGTCTTATTCATCACAGTCTAGCACTTTTGGCCAACAATTTCAAATCTTCTTGTGTTCTCATGCTCTTTTTTTTTTTTAATTTACAAAAGGTGGGAGAGTTAAGTGAAGCAATTTTTAGTTTAATGATACTCTACTTTTATTTTTCTATTAAAAGCTGAGTCCCCAGGGAACCAGTTTTCTAGCAGGACCTTAGAATCCTCTGTGGATCTTCTGAGCCGCCCCCACGCCCCGCCCCTGGTCCTATTAGGTGCTTCATACAATCTCCCAGTGTAAATAAACATCTACGATATGCTAATGCAAGAGAGAGGAATTTAAAGCAGTAAATAAATAGAGTTTGAAATTTCAAGTTTCAAACATAACTGGGATAGATAATTATGCCAAATTCAGACATAATTACTTAAACTGACTAAAAGATTAGACACATAAATCATAACTTCACCAGAAGTGTGACAGGTTCCATGCCAGTATAAATGCACTGTAAACAGTGAAAGTCTTCTGTATACTGTAACCAATGCTCTTCATCACATAGGTTAGGTCTCAGGGCCACGTAGATACATGATGCAAGCTGATATGGAAAGTTGCAAGAACAGTATCTGCATCCCCAGCACTTGGGATGAGGAATTGTCCTTAGGAAAACATAGTCACATTTGTTATAGATTTGAGGGAGAGCAAAGAGTTAAAAAAGAAAAAAGTCAAAGTCACTAAGAAATGCCATATTTTACATTTTATTCCACCAAGGTGAACAGATAATTCTGGGGACTGTGATGATGTCACACATAACTGTTCACATAGATCATTTAATTTTCTTTGTAACGTATCATCCTTGGCAATTATTACTTTCACTGTTCCATAGGAGAAGAGAGAGACTAAGTCATCTTGCTGGAGTTACAAGGCAGGTAGAGTTGGGAACGAACTCAGGTTAGTTCTCACTCAAAGTCCAGTGCCCTGGGAACTGCCCTGTACCTGCCATTACTCCTTAACTACCTTCAAAGGGATTTCAATGATCATGGCCCCCCAAAACTAGGCAAGGTCAAAGCCAGGCTCCTTGCTGTTCCCCACAGTTTAATGGCTTGTCTTACCTTTTTGGCTCAGTTCCTGCTCTTTAATTATGTTTTATTAATATTGAACCAAGGATCAAAACATGGATTTGAATCTGTCCATTTGTGACCATCTTTGAAACTCCTATAACCACGTCCATAATGAGTCTCAGGGTATTTTCCCTTTGTTTAGTGTCGGCCAGAGTAGGCACAGAGTGGTTGGAGTCAAATGAAGGGGATGATCTTGTAGCCAAGTGCTCCTCAGCATCTTACATCTCACCTCTCTGCGGAGTTTCTCTGTCAACTTAGGGGTACCATCTCACAGTTTGGTTGTGAGAACACAATGGCAAAGTGTGGACATTATACACAGTAGTTCCTGACACACAATGGAAGCGAGGCATAGTGATTAGTGTCATGTGTACAGACAGGTAATATCTGATAGTTTATAATACGCAGAGAATTAGCATTAGGCAATTGTACTGGCCAGATTCATGTCCATTTGACATAAGCTATTATCTTGACAAGGACAAAGAAGGCCTGGGTGGTAACGTGAAAGTGACTTTTTCCATTAGCTGGCCCTTGGAAAGCTTTGGCGAGGACTCTAGGAGTTAGAAGAAACCTCAACTGAGAAAATGCCTCCAGAAGACAGGGCTATAAGTAGACAAGACTGTAGGCTGATGTTTTCCTAATTAATATAAATTACATTTTCTTAATTAGTGATTGATAGGGAAGGGTCCAGCTCATTGCGGGTGGGGACACCCCTGGAATAGTAATTTTGGGTTCTATGAGAAAGCAGGCTGACCAAGCAGGGAAAGTAAGCCAGTATGCAGCACCCCTCCATGGTCTCTACATCAGCTTCCCGCCATGCTTGAGTTCAAGTCCTGACATCCTTCACTGATGAACCAAAATACCCTTTTCAGGAATACTGAAATACTAAGGGAGCATAGATTGGAAGGTAAATGTACCATCTTTAGAATAATAAGGTGACTTTTGAACAGACTCTATTTCTAAACCTCAAAACTTCAGATAGGTTATAACAGATGGCCCCAGAGCTATGAAAAGTCACATGAAAGGCTCAAACAGTTTCACAGCTGGTTTTAAGAATGTAAAAAACGCTTTCTTCCATATGTCCATTAACACTCCACTTTGGCCTGCACACCAGTATACTTTCAAATCAATAGTTAATTTTTTTTTTTATTATTGTGGAACAAGAACAACCCTCTCATCCACAAAATAGGCTACTCCGGGACTGCAGATCATTTTCTCCATGCAAGAGCATAAAGGCTGAAGGTGGAGTATTCAAAGGATTAATGTTTCAAGCAAAAGCTCTTCACAGTTTTACCATAATCTTCTAAGAGACTCTTCCCTCTAGAGCTCTCAAAGCACAGTTTCCCAGCAAAGGAAAAATCATTTCACTTTTAAGGAAAACAGACAAAAATATTGCCCAGAAAAGGTTTGCAAATCCCTTGATGGTGTAGGGAGAAAGTTCCTCAGACCAGGCCAGAACATGACAATGAATTATGACAAGAAAACTTCCAGGTAAGTGTGCCTGATTTCTTGCTAGCAGAACCTCCAAATTTCTGTGCAATGCCTGCACAGATATGCCATGAAAAGCTGGTCACTAGGTGCTCATAGTAGACACAGTAATAAATGTCAATGTTTTAGACAAATGCAGCTTTATCGGACACACCAAGGGACTAATCCTTCAGGGTCATCTGCCAGTTTAGTTCTGCTTACTTAGTTCCACCAGCTTAGTGGAAGTATTAATACTGAGACACTGGTGGTGACTCATGGGAAGACAAAGTAAAAAAGACAGAGCGATCCAATGTGGGAAGCAGGAAGATCTGTGCAGGTGCTCACGGAGCACCAGTAGGTAAGCCAGAACTAGTGGGGGGATCTTTAGAGATGGGCTGAAAGGGTCATCACAGTTACTTTTCTAGTGCCATGATAAGACACCTCAGCTAGACACCATGACCAGGGCAACTTGTAAAAGAAAACATGTAGCCTGGTGGTGGTGGTGGTGATGCACGCCTTTAATCCCAGCACTTGGGAGGCGGAGGCGGAGGTGGGGGCAGAGGCAGAAGCAGGTGGATCTCTGTAAGTTTGAGGCCAGCCTGGTCTACAGAGTAAGTTCCAGGATAGCCAGGGCTACACAACACAGTAAAAAAAAAAAAAAAAAAAAGAAAACATTTATTGGGACTCACAGTTCCAGGGGATTGCAGTCCATGATCATCATGTAAGGGAGCATGGCAGCAGGCAGTCAGGCACAGCATTAGAGCAGTAGCAGAGAGTTTACAGCCTGTTCCACAGGCACAAGTCAGAGAAAGATAACTGGAAATAGCCTGGCCCTTTGAAACCTCAACGCCCACCATCAGTGAATGGACACACCTCCTAATCCTTCCCAAACATTTCCACCATCTGGGGACCAAGTATTCAAACATAGCAGCCTATGGTAGCCAGTCTCATTCAGCCTATCATAGACGTCAGATCAAGGGAAGAAGTCCAAGGGCATGGACTTATGAGAAGCTGATTCAAGGAAATCTTAAGTGAAGAATTTCACGAAGAACTGAGGGTGTTCCCATCCTCCCTCATCAGTCTCACTTAGGGCATGCCTGAGAATGTCCTCAGCATCAGCACTCAACACTGAGCAGACCATGTTCACCCAGAGGAGAAGTATAAGTAAGTTTAGAATAAGTAAATCAAAATATATCAACAAATTAAACAGTGTAGAGAAAAGCCATAGTTCTTTTAAAAAATAATGTTTTTATTTAGTCTTTGAAATTGTCACACATGAATACAATGATCCTATGCACCTCCACTATCTCCTTCCCATTCCCCACTGGGTCCCATCAAACCATCTCCGTCCTGACTGCATATCCCCTTTTATGACTATTATTATTGTTTATAGCCCCCCAGTGGAGTGCAATAGTTCTTACAGTAGTAAAACTTTGGTAGAATGGGAGTCCCAATTGAGGGGAAGGGGAAACAAATGAATTTGTGAGGTTGTAGACATAGCAACACGGCCATGGGAACATTGCTTCATTCTCCACCTGGAACTGACTGTGCTACCCCCCAGTCCTAAGAAGCCGTTCCAAGTAAACAAGACCCGGAAGCTTAGATGGCCTCATCACGCCACTGAGGGAGAAGGGAGACAAGCCAGCGACCAGGCCCTTATAATTCAGTGTTAAATGCCATTTCTAGGAGGTGTTACAGGCACTAAGGGAAGGCCTGGGTATAACAGGAACAATAAACTAGACATTGCAGGGAGGAGCGAGGTGTCGGGAAAGGTGGCATTTAAACTGAGGTGAGAGAGGACTGCCAGAAAACAGGGAAGACGGGAAAGGGCACTCCAGTCAAGAGGAACAACATTGGACAGACAGACAGACAGACGGACAGACAGACAGACAGATGGGCACCTGGTGTTTGGTATATCCCATTGGCTAGATGCAGCTTAGGATGGAATGCAGTGTCTTGGGGTGTGTGTGTGTGTGTGTGTGTGTGTGTGTGTGTGTGTGTGTGTGTGTGTTTCTGTAACCAAGACGAAACAAAGTGGACTGTTAAGTAGGAACTAAACCAGAGTCTTACATGGAGGATGATGGGGTTATCACATATAGAAAGGCTGCAGATTTAGGCTTTAGGGAGCTCCCTCCAGCTGGAGGGAAAAGAATGGGGTTGGAGGAGATCAAGACAAGGGCCCATGGGATCTAACAGAAGGAACTCAAAAACCAGGATTTGAAAGTTGTGAAGAATGACTGTAAAGTCCATTTGCAAGAATTGGTGAATACGTAAGACTCCTAAACCTTCCAGTCCAGTAACCAAGCCAGATATCTAATAGTTACTGTAATCAAAACAGTGAAAATAGCGCAGAAATGATACATATAGATTATGAGATGGAAATTCAAGCTCTGGGGCTGAGGGTAACAGTGGGGATTTAGATTTTGATAGCTATGGTCACTGCAATGATTTTGCAAAGCAGTTAAGTAGCCTCCATATCTATTGACAGCACAAATTCTGGATGAAGTAAGGGTTTAAGGGCACAAACGTCAAGTAAGACTAACACTACACATGGACAAAAGAGGAAAAACCAGATGCTAAATAAACAGAGTGACAAAAACGTACTCAGTGAGCTCTCAGGAATTAAAGGGGCTCCTGCTGTCTATGGAGGTGGGTCTGGGGAATTAAAGTCCCTAAAATTCCTGGTCAGAGCAAATAAAATAGGTTTGCTTGTCCTTTCTGGGAGACAATTGGACACTACAAATCTAATCTTTGAAATGTGCAGTCTTTTTGCTTTTAGAAACTTCTTAGAAGTTTACCTTAAGAAAATGCCTTGACAGCTTCATGGACATGTAAGACAACAGCAACGTGTTGAAACGACCAAATTCTCTGTGACAAGAAGAGACAGCTCAGCAGTTAAGAACACCGGCTGCTCTTCCTGAAGACCACGGTTCAATTTCCAGCACCTACGTGGCTACAACTGTTTAATACCTTGAGTCCCAGGGGAGCCAACACAGTCTCTGGCCTCCACAGGTATTGTATACACACGGTATACAGATAGACATGCAGGCAAAACACCCATACACGTAAAAATTGAAATAAATCAAATCTCCTGTCAGAGATAATGTAATACAATACAGCTACCTTAATGATCTGAATCATAATCACAAAAATGGATTTGTAGGGAAATGCAATAATAAGGTGATTCTATTACATATTTGAATGCCAAAGGGAGAAAATTGCAGAGAACTATTTGATGGTAGTTCTCTCTCTCGTGCTGGAATTATATTCATTTCTGTTTGGAGAAATTTTCTTATAATGAATATACTTTCCGCTTTCTCAGAAAAGCAGGAAGCAGGGATTGCATTTTTCTTCATAATGAAGTGTGAAAGCAATGAAGCTCGTGGAGCTAATAGCTCAGGAGTGCCCAGAGAAGACACACCTGTCTGGAAGAAGCCCCAAGCAGGCGCCAGCTCCCCAACCTCTTCTAACCATTCACGGAGAAAAACTGATGCAGAATGCTGTCTCTACCAGAAACTTCGAGGAAAAAGAAAATCCTTGGCAAGAAAAGCAGCAGTACTGCTGAATAAATTACAATATATTTTGCACTTCAGTTGCATAGATAATATAGACACTTAACCATACTTTCACACCCAATTCCCATGTCATTTCTCTCCATCTATTAAACCATGTCAAATACTATAATCAGACAGTTAGCACAAAGAAATGCAGTTTTCTGTCATGTAGGACCATGTCTCACTTGTATGCATCCTTACTCAGCTCTCTGCTGTTTTCACCTGAAAAAAAGAAAACATAAAAAAACTGCTTCATCTATTCTAACTTGGCATACCAAAGCTCAGGGTGCAGTAAATGGCAAATCTTTTCTTCATGGTCTAGAAGAAGTGACAATAAATGCCACCTCATATTGGTAAGGCATAACGTTCTGTCATTCTTTTGTGTACACTGACACACAGTCTTCAAAATACTGAGTCGGAAGAACAGACGTTTTCCTTATTAGTAGCATTATTGTTATTTCTATTCATAAAGATAAGAGAAGTTGAAACCTGAGACTTTTATTTCCCTAGTGCCTTCAAAGTCAGTCATCCATTTAGATTCACACTACGTTTTGGTGTCATGATGGTATTTTTGTCACCTTCCAATGACACCCTTAAATGAGAAATGTTGCTATACTGGGGTGGACCAATGTTATTTTTCTGCCATCTACCTGATAGAGCTTCAAAATTATGGCACTCAGAAAGTTCAAGGTACTCATCTTATTGACAAGAAAACTAGAAGTAGGGAGTGAAAGCCAGTCTTCTTGTATCTAGCTGTCATCAGCAGAGTGGAAACCAAACCTTGAGGTCACCTGACCTCTACGATAATTTCCTCTTTTCAGCCTCTCCCAGAAATAAAACATCAAGGTCCTTATACTTTCAAGAATTTATAGGCTTTCGCCATTCCTTTAGTTCCCACTATAATCAGGGGAAGTATTAATTATACTTAGAATTACTCACATGTTACAAAGGAGACAATTTACACAACTAACATTTCAGTCATAGGGCCCAAGGATTCAGGCTCCAGGGGAAGAGCTTTCCCTGCCTGCAATTAACACTGCTTTGAGCATGATATGGACCATCAGCAGCTACGATTACCCCCAAGGAGTCTGTACAAGATTGGGTCCATTAACTTTCTCATAGTCATAGAGGAATGCAGGACTTATAAGGCCATGCTCTCCACCTCAAGAGTCACAATAAATTAACCCTGCTAAGTGGGGGAGGAGTTCATTAGGCCACTCCCCTTTCTAAGGATCTATGGGCAAGTCACAGTTGCTGGATCGGGGAGAGAGAGCTTTTCCTGTTCAGCGGTATAGCTGCTCTAAGATGCCTGTGTTCCAACTAATCCTGGACCCAGGCTCCTGCAAGTTGCCCTCATGGAACTCAATGTTCACCAAGTCAGACTGGAGTGGCATCATTTCTTTGGTCTGTCATCGAGTCACTCTCTGCAGTGAGGTGTGTGTTCACTTCCCCAGGAGAAGTTCATCTAAGAAAAGCATTGATTTGTTTTCTGTAGGAACTCTTGAATCAAAAGAACCCAAAGCTAGAGAGGCTTTGACATCGTAAGATTTTTCCAACAACTTTACAGAAAGATTGACAAATTACAAGCAGGGGAGAGAGGACCTTTCAGAGACTGTATCCACATGAAGTATCAGTTTTCTATAGGAATGTAAAACTGAACTCTGAGAATAAAGAACGCTTACCACTGTTGGGCTTAGCCTGTAATTCAAGAGGGCTCTGATCCACATTAACCTCTGTGGCATTAAGGTCAGGAGGCTCACAGCTTAAGTAAAAATCATCAATGTAAGCATCTAGAGCTTCAGAGGCAGAGAAATATGGCTTTTCTTTATACTGGATGGAACCGTCAGCATTAAAGGAGATG
>CABHPQ010142667.1:24929-36034 GCA_902168405.1 Peromyscus aztecus
TCTCCATTTTGTCAGACAGCTCAAAAGGACCAGTGCCAACTCTGGCAGAACTTATTATCCACACATATAATGTTCCTAGAAGTTGACGTTAGTTTGCCTTTGATTTAAATAAGAGAGAATAGGTAGGGTTCATTTTAACTCCAACGATAGCACTTCTATAGAGAATTAAAGGGCAGATCTGCTTCACTAAACAGTTCCTAGTAAGGATACGAGTCAGCTCTCTGCATGATTATTTCCCAAAGATTCTTCATCAGCAGGGGCCCTACAAGGAGGAAAATGCCAAGGCGCACCTGTCATTCTAGGCTGTGGTCCTCAGGCCCAGTCCCTCCTAGGCTTTAGGAAGACACCCAAGTGTGGTTGAACAGCTTCCATCTTTGGGAAGGAAGGTTGATGCTTTAGTTCTCAGTCAGATGCAATGTTCTGGACTCTCACAGTCAGATGCAATGTTCTCCACCCTCACAGTCAGATGTGATGTTCTGGACTCTCACAGTCAGATGCAATGTTCTCCACCCTCACAGTCAAATGCAATGTTCTCCATCCTCACAGTCAGATGCAATGTTCCTGACTCTCACAGTCGGATGCAATGTTCTCCATCCTCACAGTCAGATGCAAAATGTTCCTGACTCTCACAGTCAGATGCAATGTTCTCCACCCTCACAGTCAAATGCAATGTTCTCCACCCTCACAGTCAGATGCAATGTTCTCCACCCTCACAGTCAGATGCAATGTTCTCCCCCCTCACAGTCAGATGCAATGTTCTCCACCCTCACAGTCAGATGCAATGTTCATGATCCTCACAGTCAGATGCAATGTTCTCCACCCTCACAGTCAGATGCAATAACAATTAAGAAAATGTGGCAGGGGTGTCCTTGTCTCCAAAACATGACTTCTAGTCAAGCTCAGCTCCACTATTCTGCTCAGATACCACAGACCCTCTTTGATCTTTTATGTCTGTAAGTTATCTTCATTGAGGAAAATAGTGAATAGAACATGTCGATTAAACTTTAAAAAAGTGAAGAAATTACTGTTACTGGGTATAGGATCCTATGTCCTATGTTTATGTGAGTTTGGGTAGATCTTGACCTACAAAAGGCTCTGTCTCACCACATTTTACAGATTTTCCTCTATATCCAGCATGTGTCAGACTCATATGAAAATGAGAATATGAAAAAGTGTTCAAGACAGAATACCTTTGTCCTCATGGCAACAATAGGAAAACTGCAAAAACTACTCTGAAATTTCTAAAGATTTCATGTAAATGTTGCCTCTTCCAGAATCATGAGAGACACAATAAACAGTTTCCATTCTCTAACTCTGAGGAGGTATCTCCTTCCTGATAAACCTCCTGAGAGGAAAGTTACCCAAGCTTAAGAGGATTAGACACCGTTGTTTCAGTGGTTAGTAAACAATATATGCAATGAAGGATGGTTATGCAGTTACACGTTAATGTAGAGAAAAGTACAAAGAAATCGATGAGATCAACGCAAACCACGCATGAGATGCTCAACAGGATTGCCCCTATCAACTGCGGCCTAGGATGAGGGCTCTACAGGTAGGAAAGATCTGTGTACGTGTGAGGTGAGTGAATGTCTCATAAGGAAGGAAAAGTATCGGGTAAATTCATAGCCTTAGGTTCCCCCCCTTTGAGGAATGTTACTGGAATGATTACACCTGTGCATAGAAACAATCAACTTCAAATCTCCCAGGGAGAAAGAGCCCCTGGACTCCTAGCATTACTCATGCCACTCTAGCAACATCATCCCTGGATGGTCTTTCCATGCCATGCTTGTTTGCATGCTTTTGTGCATGCTCTCTGTACAGAACACCCTTCCCTTAGACACTTGGGTGCCTTTCAAATAGGATCACATCAGAGGTTGCCCCTGACTATCCCATCTCAACTCAGGCTTCCACCCCACCGTTCCTTTCACGTCCCTGCCTAACACCAAGAGAATGGGTTTCCTTTAATATTGCTTGCCTATTGGAAATGACCTTACACAGATGTAGGCAGAGTGCCTGGTCTGTCTGCTTCTGTATAACTCTCTGCAGTCCAGAGCTTTACTTCTTTATCTTTTCTTTTGTTTTTTTTTTTTCTTTTCTCTGTATAGCCCTGGCTGTCCTGGAACTCACAGAGATCCACCTGCCTCTGCCTCCCAACAGAGCTTTATTTCACTCACAGTATCAGGAGCTCAATAAATAGGTGTAAATGAATAAATGAAGCTGTCATTACTTTTTTTTTAATAACTTGGTACTACTTCCTACAAACTAGAGTATTTAACAGCTACATCTCCACCTGACTATGGCACATGGAGACATATCTTGAGGATGTATCATATTTGCTTTATCTTAGAAGCTATGTAAAGAGAACACACGTACCAGTCTACATGCAGAGTTTAATTTAACATCAAGTACAAATACACTGCAATGTTAGAGAACAGCATTTCCCTTTCAAAGAGTTTTTCCATCCTGACAGCACATGCTGTGCATTTTTGCAACATGGATATTGAAAAGATATATTCTTTGAAACACTCAGCGTTGCACCACATACTTACAAGAGACTCAATAACTGTTAACTCCTGGTGAATTGTTGTCTTGCAATTCTCCTGTAAACCTTTTCTAGTGGAAAAGAAAAAGAAGTCCCACCTTGCTTTTAAACCAGAAAAAAAATGATCTCTACATTGTAAATTCCACAGATAGATCTCAGACTAACATACAGGTTGTACATACAAAATAAGCAAAGGATTGTTTTTCTATTAAAATGGTTCTGTTTGCTCTACCAAGGCAGCAATCCAAACAAATCAATGTTGGTATGTCTCTAGAGAGAAAAATGGAACCATTTGTCCTTCTCTGTGATTCTCATGGTGATGTCTAAACTGCATGAGATGCAACTATCTCAACATAAATATTCTCTAGGAAACTGTTAGCCACGTGTGAAGCTAGAGAATCAATCCAGCATTAGTGTTAGAATTTTCATGATCTATATTTAAGTCTTTATTTGGCTATTCAGATAACAAATCTATCTGACAATAGCTAAATATTAAATATGATAATCAATAACACAATATAACATACTTATAATAATGATGAGTTTTTATATTCAAATGAATGACAATATCCCAATACTAAAAAAAAATCTATCAGCTTGTTCACATTGTGTTACATCCACTCATTCAATGCTGCCTAATACAAGAAAAATTATTTCGGCCTATAATTAATACATTAAACTAAGAAGATATCCCTCAGCTAATGAGTTCCTATCATTAGCTTTATTAATCTAGGGTCTATTATTAAAACAATAGATTGTTTTATGATTATGGTACTATAAAAAACAATAGATGGTTTACGATTATAGTATTTCAACTGCCATGTTTGTTTGCAAAGCAATCTCACATCAACATTACCCATAAAGCATCAAAGCTCACGGCCTCACATGGTGACGACCTGCTGACATGCTTCTGGTTTCTGAAGTGACATGCAAGCACAAAACTAAGTCGCTAGTTTGATTATCCATTCAGTTCCCTTTAGGCAGCTATATATTTCATGATGGTCCACTACATAACAGGTGTTGAAAATATGAGCCACGAGCATCAGAGTAGTGGCTACTTGAGTATGGGAAAATTTAACATTTCTGCAGAGCAACTAATAAACTTGTGTGCATATGTGTACATGTTCATACATGTACACATAGGGAACATCCAACATATAAATTCTCTCTCTCTCTCTCTCTCTCTCTCTCTCTCTCTCTCTCTCTCTCTCTCACACACACACACACACACACACACACATATACACACCACACACCCCTTATATAAATACAAATGAATATGGTACATTACTATAAACATGTGAGCTCACTCACTACCATACAAGCCACATGTTATATGCTAAGCATTTGTAAATATTCAAGTTGGCACAGGCAATTTTATCATCAATTTTTAGGAAAATGAATACTTAATATAGCGATAGGCAGTGGTATTCCTAGAGACATTAAAAATACATCCAACGCTACAGCTCATATAGGTAGAAATTGAATAATGTTTCAATAAATTACTCCTACGTGGTAATGTGGAAGCAACGACCTTCCTAAATAAACTGAGAAATTTCAGGATCAGGTCCTTCTGCTGACTACCAGATGTTTAGCTGTCCTGTCCCAGAGGTCTGAGATGTGATGAAGAGGTTGTTCTCAAGTCGAATTCCTAATGAAAAGGCCAAGTCTTTGGAGAAGTGAAATTACTAAAGTTTGTTATTCAAAGAAGAGGCACTTCCATTTTAAAATAGGAAGGAAGGAAAGAAAGAAGGTAGGTAGGGAGGGAGGGAGGAAAGAGGGAGGGAGGGTAAGACTGGGATCTGAAAACAAGGTTCTGTGGAAATGAGACAGGGTCAAATTCTGTGGTAACCAGAAAGCAACCAGAAGTAAAAGAGACCATGCTTTTATACTGAAATTTCCAGTTTCGCCCAGAGGAAGCCTTACTGGGAAAATTCAGTATACTCTCTAACTCTCAGATGACCTTCATTTGAACATGTATTTTGTACTGGGGATTTCTCTAGAATGACAGGACAATCAGATGATTTATATATTTTCTTTTGCCCCCAAACTACCATGTTTCGGAATCTCCCACTAGCTTTCCACAGGGCATGGCTGAAGGGCCATCTCAGACCTTCACAATGCCCTCTGCTCTATTTTCATAGCTACCCCTTACTTCTACGCATGTAGAAGGATGCCAACCATTCTTGGAAGAATTAAGAAAATAGTAAGTTGAAACACTTTTTGCATCCCGTACTTCAAAGGTGCTTAGGTTGCTAAGGGGCGGGGCTTATTCCCTTCCATTTGCCAGTTTAGAGAGGTTGTTCCCTCTAGCCAGGGTTGGCGAGTGTCTGCCGTCTTGCTGCTTTGAGCTTATGGTCTGCAGCTGTGTAGCATCCTGCCCAATACCTCTATAGTATGGAACATGTCACTTAAACAACCATTCAACTTCAAGGCATTCCACAGGATCACATGCCTTTGTGGGGAGCAAGAATTCTACTAAATTTATGTAAGTAACTTTTAGCTCACGTATGAAGAGGTAACCCACTGCTAGACCTTCTCTGGGAGGAATTAAAGAAACATGCATTTTCCCAGATGATTAGGTCAATTATCTCATGTTATGTTTCCTATACTTGGTGATTTTTCAGGCTTGCTCTTCCTAGAATCTGTAAGATAAAAACCTTAGAAAATTCTCTTACTCTGTGTGTTTGTGTGTGTTTGTGTGTGTACATGTGTTGAATGTGCTGTCTTTGTTATTATTTATCTAGTTTATTTGCTTTTTTGTATGCCTGTTTGTTTTATATGGAGGAGAGAGAGAAAGAAGGCATGGAGTTGGGTGGATGAGGAGGAGAGTCAGGGAGGAGTTGGGGGAGGGGATACCATGATCAGAATATATTGTACCAAAAAAAATTATTTGCAATAGAAAGAGCAACAACAAAAATCCTCTTACTGGGTCCAGAGGCTTGGTTTGAAAGAAAATGTATGAGTCAGGCTTCCTGAGTTTGACTCTCCAGAACTTCTCAAAGGTAGGAGAGAACTAAGAGAACACAAAGTAGTTCCTGACCACCACACACATGCTGTGGCAGGTAGACTCCTGCACATATATCAAACACACACACACACACACACACACACACACACACACACACACACACACCACATACCCTCACAGACGCGTACACACATGCACGAACACATGAGTATTTAAAAAACTCTCTTAAGTATTGAAGAAAGAGCTTCTAAAAATTCCTCTTTGTGCCAGAGTAATGGCGATTCTAAGCCCCCTTTCTTCACCGAAACAGAATGGTCAGCCTGAGTCACTCAATCTAATAACTTGCATTAACGAACCTCTGTTGATTACTGCTCTCCCATTCATCACACCGAGTGAAGGTCAGACATATTGTTGTGTTCATTGATCATGTCTTGCCTTTGATTCTACAAACAGAAGCTATCTGGGAGTCAAACTGTATGATCTTGGACTGAAGCTATTAATGCTTCTTCAAAGGGTGTGTCATAATCCTGCCGTCAGAGGCAGGAAGGAGAAGAATGCTTGTCTGACAGACCAAGTTCTGATTCTGAAGGGTGGGGCTCCCTCTTGCTCACCTTCATGAAGACAATAGGCCAGTCCTTTGAAATCATTTAGAATAAGGCCCCCAGGCTCCACCAAACTGAAAGACAACCATCACCAATGCCACAGTTTCACTCCTAGAATGTATTAATTATGTTCCTAAAAAACTCAGAAGACCAACTATACAAATATTTATATTGGACAAACGTTCTGTGATACATAAATGAAATACCGAACTTTCCCTGGGAGTCTCCTCACTCAGCTGGGTGTGGGCACCATGCAAAGACCTTCATGAGCCAGGCTCTTCAGGGAGCAGTTGACTTCGGAGGTAGATGCCAGCCGAGGGTCATCTACATCTTTCATAATTTCAGTGGTTAGGTGTGATAGCCGCCCTTTAAATGCTACAAAGTCAAATCACCTCTATTGTGATTTATGGGAAAGAACTGAATGGGAACACGTTTGGAATGACTGGATAGGTTCAGAATGCAGAGAGCCTGCACTTTGGAGGCATATGCTGTGGGGAGGGGGTGTAATTCAAGTGTAGATACAGCTGCAGTTCGTTCTCTTGTGGATCTTTGTGGAGGGAATCTGTCTAGCAGCGAATTTCTCAGACTTCTACACTTTTTTTGTAACAGTACACACTTTGCCTTTTACACATCTTGATTCTAAAGCACATGAGCCCAAATTTATGAACAATACCAGAGAAGGTGGGCACGAGAGGTGATTCACAAAATTGAATTGTGAATTTTCCATCATCCAGGTCTTGTGTATATTTGAAAAGTTTGGCGTATAGAGTTTACTGGGGCAGGATCTGATAGTGACTGGTACATTTATTTTTCCAGAAGTTCTGACATGTATGGAGGTAAACTAATGACGCTTAAAACCTGGCTTCTGTTCATGTTATTGAGGGTTATTTGGAAAATAGTCCAGCCACCAAATAAAATAGAAGCATACTGGGTCAAATGAAATTAATTAGCTTTATTTCCTGTTTAACTTCTATGAATCTTTAATATAAAACCTCGGATCTGTACAACCCAGCATACAATTTGTTATATATCCCAAGATAAGCTAACAAGTTTATTTTTTTTGGCGGAGGAACAAGTAACATTTAGCAGAATTAGGATTAGAAAGAGCAGTGGATAGATGCTGAGGCAGATCTCTGGAAATCAATACACCCAGGCTCTGCCATCTGCATTTCCTGCAGAGACTACTTCCTTGCATCGTATCCTCATGCCTTTAGCTTTGACAGTGGGTCGACAAGAGGAAGCACTTGCACATTAGCTTTATTAGGGTTTGGGGATGTCATCATTACAGTGCCTTGCACACACTGCAGCCGTATTAACAGTCAGCACTCCTTTTAGAATTTATTGCTGGGCAATGTTGATGATCTCTCCCGGTTTCTAAATGGGGAATGAGACCAAAAACATAATGAGGAGGCCAGAATGTCATCTCAACAGGTAAAGGTGCTGGCCACCCAGCTTGACAGCCTGAGTGCTATCCCTGGGTAGAAGGAGAGAACCAGCCCTGGCAAGCTGTTCTCTGACCTCCACACACATTTAGTGCGCACACACACACACACACACACACACACACACACACACACACACACAATTAATAAAGTACAATAAGTTTTTTAAACAAACATCATGAAAATACCCCTTCCCAATGGACCCTGGCTGCTGGTGAACTCAAATGCAAACTTGCTTAAGACCACGAGAAAACACATTCTGTCTCACTGAAAACTTTTTCCTGAATAATGTTTTATCCTCTTTATTATAATTGGGAGTCGTGATGCTTAACTCCCTTATCATTAGGACTGGGTTAATAAGCACCTTCTTAATAAACGTGGAGAATAATATGAGGTGTGAAGATTTAATTGAGATAAGTAAGACAGAATATTCAATTTGGCACCTCCGTGGCGGCAGGCATGGAAGAAGCAGTGGCTATTGTTAGTGGCAGAAATAGAGCTTCTTACCACATCTGTCTTTTTCTTTTGAATGGTAATGGCACAGAGGGGTAAGAGATGAGCGTTCCCTCTTATTTCTTTCTCCATCATTTCTATCCCTCAATGCAAAAATTCTTTACTGTGTCAGTTTCAAACTTTTGAGAGATTTTAAAACAAATCTTATCATTTATTTATCCATTTTAAATTATGTTTGTCCAATGTCTCTGATGGAGGAAAATGTTTCATTTACATAATCTCTCCATTCTAGTAGGTATAAGATCTATTAGCTGTGTTTATAAAATTGAAGTAATAACCCAAAGTCTTATTTAATAATTCTGTTTTGTTCTTGCTCAGGCTGACCGTGAAATCCCTCTGTAGCTTCGGTTGGTCTTGAACCCGTTCCTTCTGCCCCAATTCCCAAATGCTAGAATTACAGGTAAGCACTGGCCATGTCATGTGTGGCTTCCCAAGGAAGCCATCTTTATTTAACCTTTTGACTTGAAAATACCCTTTGCTTTAAACATAGTACACATATGCAAAAGCACACAGATCAAGAGTGAGCCAGTGAAGGAGCTTTCAGAAAGTGAATCCATTCAGTGTGGGGCTCATAGATCAGATGTAGACAAGGACCCACATCCCTCAAATCTCCCTCTTCCCTCCTCTCTAGAGTCCATAACTATCCTGACTAGCATCCTTACAAATTAGGCTGGATGTCTTTGAACATTTAAAGAAAGTAAATCATAAGCATTTCTGTGTCTAGCTTCCTTGACTCAATATTATATTTCAGAGTCCATCTCTTTGACTGCATGTAGCAGTTAGGGTATCTTTGTAATTCTATATAGCATGCCATTAAATATCATGATGCACTTGTCCATTCTTACAAACAAGAGGAGAAAACTGATAAATTCACACATAAAAACAACAGCAAGACAAAAGAATCAGTTCATATAATGAAAGTTGTGAGCACAGGTTACACTGCCCGGGTTTCTTAATTTACCTTTCTTAGAAATGACAACCAGAGTCAGGTTTTACTGGAAGGTCTCGGGCAGCCCACAGGTAGCAATGTAAGCAGGTTGCACAGTTTCCTGCCAGAACAAATGTTTGCTAGAAGGTTTTGCTGTGAGGGTCATCATCGCTGAAGATTCATGGATTTCGTAGATTGTTCTTCCAGGTTTGATTATGGAATATAATGGAAGGTGATGAAGGGAGGCATTTCACTTCCCAATCTGCTCTTTCCTTAAAAACAAACCCAGCCCTCTGTCTCCTTCCTCTGCATATGCGCCTCTAACTATTTCACTTTGCAGCTTACCTGTGGCTCCTCTGCTAATTCATACCCCCCAGGTCATTTTACTTATGTTCACTCTGGGCTGTAATTTTGGCTTTGGTTTACCAGTTTTCTACCTTCTAGAACCTTCTGAAAGTCTCTGGATCCTCTTTTCCTTGTAGTTTTAGAACCAACCTTTTTCCATTCCACATTGTCTGGGAGGTAATCCAAGCAAATGTTTGTGGTCAGTGTACCTTTGGCTATTAACTCATGAGCAGATTTTAAAATTGGGGAGGTGGGTGTTTAAATCACACAAGCAGCACCCTATAAAATACACATCGGGATATCAGGAATTAATCACTCTTGGAAACTGCCTTGATTCTGAGAATTTTTAATGGAATCTTCGCAGTTAATGAGCCAAATTCACCCACCAACCATTTAGAAAGCAAAGGCATTCGATGGAGTTGACTTTTGATCTGTACAAGTCACCTTGCTTGGTAGAAGAGAGAAGACTCAATTCAATCTGAAACTCAGTGGGGTCCTAAATATTCCTCAGATTGAATTCAATTGGGAATTTTGTCATGCAGAATTTAACAATAGTTTGTCCTTCAGCCTCCAGCTCCCTGGTGTTGCTGGCCTCCTGCCAGAACCTTCCTCCAGACAGCTTGAGCAGACTTTGAGAGGAGGAGGGGAGAAGGAGGGTAAGGAACGCCCTGCTAGTTAAGAGACAAATTAGCAGGTGTAGGGAGATGCGGGTGATCATGTCCTTCACCCTCACCTGGCTTACCTTGTCCTAGGAATCATCACTCTTCAGTTGGCACCTTTTAATTTGCCCTTATTCTACCTCTTCCCCCCAAAACAAAACAGCAAACAAACAGAGCATGGCCCAATCCTTCCTACCCCAGAACAACGTTCACTATTCTCTGTGACTTCATCATCTGCCTGCTCACCGCCGCCGGTCCAGGTGTTTACTCTCAGCCTTGCTAGGATGACGCAATGGCCTCCCATCCTTAGAGTGCACCTAAAATTCTCACCGTTGGTCTGGGCCAGGGTTTGCCTGCTGAAGCTGCTCTCTCACAGGTCAGTGGTGACCTACTTATAAACACCACCTCTCCTTTAGTTTCTTCCTTTGTCTTTGGACATTCCAGCTTCCAAACACTATTCCTGTTACTAAGCTTTATTTACAACCTTTGTTGCTTAAAAAAAAGCGGTGGACAAATGCGTCGGTGACGTTTCCTATCATTCCTTAGAAAATAGGTATCAGGGAACATGAAAGTGAGAACACATAAATGTACCTCTGTGCAACACAAAGGAACGCTTTAGGGACACTGCACACCATATCCCCTATTAGTGTGGAAAAGTGGAAATGACCGGAGACGCGCATCATAGTGTAACGTATCATAATGTAACAGTGCACACCAAAGGTAATCAAAGTGCACGTAAAGTATCATAATGTAACAGTGCACTGCAGAGTTAATCAAAGCGCATGTTGACATGCACAAGATGAAGTAAGAGTATGGAAATACTGAGGTAAAAATATACTCAAGTGTTTAGCATAATTTTAACTCTTCCTAAAAATCATATGGATTTTTTTTTCACATTCCTACACATGAGGCGCAGGGAATAAATTGTAAATCTCTTTGCTTCACTCCATTCATGACCATTTTAACATTTTAACCCCAACTTCACTGGCATCAGACATCTCCCTTTTCTCTCTCTCTTTCTTTCTCTCTTTCTTTCTTTCTTTCTTTCTTTCTTTCTTTCTTTCTTTCTTTCTTTCTTTCTTTCTTTCTTTCTTTCTTTCTTT
>CABHPQ010142668.1:0-52303 GCA_902168405.1 Peromyscus aztecus
GAGGCTCAATGGCTCTTGTGTATCTGTGCTGCTCTGTGTCCTCCCCTCTCCAAGACTTTTTTCTAAAGCAAAAGTTTCAGATTTTCTAGGACACAAGAGGGCCACTGTCTCCCTGCTCTGCCTCTCTCTCTCCCCTACTAATGCTTTTAAGTATTTGTTGCATTGATTTAAGAAGTACTTAATGCAGTGGTTCTCAACCTTCCTAATGCCGTGACCCCTTAATACAGTTCCTCATGTTGTGGTGACCCCCCCCCCACCATAAAGTTATTTTATTGCTACTTCATAGCTTTAATTTTGGTACTATTATGAATTGTAATATAAATATACAATATGCAGGATCCCTGTGGAGCCACAACCCACAGGTTGAGAATCACTGATTTTGATGTTTAACCATGTAAAATATTGTGGTAGGAATTAGGGGAAATAGAAAGAAGAAAATGAGACCAAATTCTGGAACTAAGATCCTCCTAGATAACTATAAATGTCCCAAACAAACATCTATGTTGGGAACTGCTAAGGTATATACATAGTTTTACATAATGTAGATTTTATGCTGAGTGTAATGTTGAATGACCACAGAGAATCATGAGTTTGAGCTAAGCTTGTACTGTTAACAAGACTGCTTCAAAAACAAACATAGATTCTTAGTTGCTTTTTGAGCCATCTCTGCCACCTCAGAGACATTTAAAAACGTTTTATTTTTTAACTTTCTTCGAGCTTATTGATAAAATTATTTAAAATCACACTTTCAAAAACTCATTAAAGTAGATAAACTAAACTTAGCTACTACCAAATAGCCTTTGAAGAATTTTTTTCCTATGGTGCAGTTTCTGACTGATTCTAAAGACTGACAACTAATCTTTCTTACAAAGGTCTGGCTTCTTTGTTGCTATTTTGAGAGATACATTGAACAGATAACTCCCTTGGCTCTCTTTCTTGCTCTATAGCCCAGGCTGGCCTTGAACCCTTGATCCTACTGCCTTAGCCTCCAAACATCCTACACACCCTGCTCTAATTTTTTAAAAGGTGGGGGGAGGGGTATGTGTTTTAGTTACTGTTTTATTGCTGTGATCAAAGCAACTTATAAAATAAAGCATTTAGTGAGGAGGCTTGCTTACAGTTTCAGAGGGTTAGTCCTTGAACATTAGGGTGGGGAGCACAGCCACAGGCCGGTAGGTATGGCACTGGAGCAGTAGCTCAGAGCTCACGTCTGATCTGCAAGTTGTAGGCAGAGAGCAAGACTGGGCCAGGCTTGGGCTTTTGAAACCTCCAAGCCCACCCTCAATGACATAGCTCCTCCAACAAGACCACACCTGTTCCAACAAGGCCACACCTCTTAATCCTTCCCAAATAGTTCTACTAACTGGGAACCAAACATTAAACTGTATGAGCCTAAGGAAACCATTCTTAACTCAAACATCACTGTATGTTTGCTCACATGCTTGTACAGACACTCAAGGAGGACAAGAATGTCCTGTTCTATGGCTCTCTGCCTTATTTTTGAGATAAGTTATCTATCTGAACTTGGAGCATACCTTTTTTTTAATCAACTAGGCTGGCTGGCAGTCAAGCTCCAGGGACCCTATTGTCTGTGCCCCCTTCCTTTTGGGCAGCGCTGATGTTACAGGTGCTCACAGATACGCTTGGCTGTTTACGTGAGTACAGGGGATCCAAACTCAAGCCCTTATGCTTGTGTGGCATGTGCTCTTAAGCCATCAGTCTCCCAGCCCAGTTGTTAATATAGTAAAATACGACAAAATTGACCCTCTTAGCTGTTTCTAGGCGTATAGTTTGGTATTTACTACATGCCTAATGTTGTAACTTGTACTTCATATAAATGGACTCTACAGTGTTCATCATTTTATAACTGGTCATTTTCATTTAGCATAATAGTCTTCAAAGGTTGTCCATATTGTAACATGTGTCAATTTCTACATGCAAGTGAGACTTGTATGTAGACAGTACATACTTAGATCATGTTTTTAGGCATTCTGCCAATCTTTTTTTTTTTTTTTTTTTTTTTGGGGCACTTACTTAGTCCATTGACATTTAAAGTGACATAAAATTCTCTTTTAAGGCTGAATGAAATTCTGGTTTTGAGTAGCATTTTCCTTATCAATTCATCCATGGTGGGCATTGGGTTGCTCCCATGGTTTAGCTATCATAAAGTGCTTTATGAATATGAATATGGTTTCTTTCTTTCTTTCTTTTTTTTTTTTTTTTGGTTTTTTGAGACAGGGTTTCTCTGTGTAGTTTTGGTGCCTGTCCTGGATCTCACTCTGTAGACCAGGCTGACCTCGAACTCACAGAGATTCGTCTGCCTCTGCCTCTGAATATGATTTCTTAAGGAGCTCTTTGAGATTGTTTTTATTCTGTTGGATCATATGGTAATTGTAGCTAGAGTTTTCCCCAGTCCTGCCTGGCCCATGGTCAGGACAAATCTCACACCCGCCAGTCCCGCAGCCGCTCAGACCCAACCAAGTAAACACAGAGACTTATATTGCTTACAAACTGTATGGCCATGGCAGGCTTCTTGCTAACTGTTCTTATATCTTAAATTAACCCATTTCTATAAATCTATACCTTGCCATGTGGCTTGTGGCTTACCGGCGTCTTCACATGCTTCTTGTCATGGCGGTGCCTGGCAGTGTCTCTTCCGCCTTCCTGTTCTCTCAGGTCTCTTCTCTGTTAGTCCCGCCTATACTTCCTGCCTGGCCACTGGCCAATCAGTGTTTTATTTATTGACCAATCAGAGCAATTTGACATACAGACCATCCCACAGCAGGTAATTCTGTTTTTAATGTTCTGAATAGAAGAATTACCCTGTTTTTCATAATGTTTTGTTCTTGGGTGGAATATACTCTTATTTCTACTTGGCTTACTGTGTTGTTCAAGTTTCTGTTTTTGTTTTGTTTTGTTTTGTTTTTCTGTTTTTAATTTGGCCTTGCTGGAGATTGAATGGGGTCTTACCCTACCAGATAAAGGCTCTGCTGCTGACCTGGGCCCCAGGCCCCTGGCTTGTTTTCTGTGTTGTCAGTATTGAGTGGGATATTGAAGTCTTTTTGGTTTTTCAAGACAGAGTTTCTCTGTGTAGCCCTGGCTGTAAAAACTAGCTCTGTAGACCAGGCTGGCCTCGAACTCAGAGATCTACCTGCCTTTGCCTCCCGAGTGCTGGCCACTGGGGGATATTGACGTCTGTCTTAGTTGTGATAGTAGAGCAGTACTTTCAATTCTGTCAGTTTTCACTTTCTACATTTTGATGATTATATTAGGCATATAACTTCATAATTATTAAATATTATTGCTGTATTCCTCTTTGGTTTTAATTTCTTGGGACAAGGTTTAATTGTTTACGTGGAGTAACTTTCTCCAGTGTATTTGTGTTTGGGGAGCTAAAGTGAGACTCTTGTGTGTAGATAGCACATACTTAGATCATGTTTTGGGGCATTCTGCCAATCTGTCTTTTGATTGAGCATTTAGTCCATTGACATTTAAAGTGAGTACATTTTACTGTTATTTCGCTGTCTTCTGTTTAGTTGATTTGGGGAAGTAACTGAAACCTCTAAAATTAATTGTGTGTGTGTGGACAGCTTGTAGGGGTTGGTTCCCTCCTTCTAGCATGTGGGTCTTGGGCATTGAACTCAGGTCAGTCAGGCTTGTGCACAAGTACCTTTACCCACTGAACCATATGACTAGCCCTTTTTTCTTTATTGATATTGTTGGCTGCTTCAGTCACTATTTTTTTATTTAAAAACAACAACAAAAGACCAAAGCTGTGGCAGGAGAGATGGCTCAGCCATTAAGAGCACTGGCTGTTTTTCCAGAGGTCCAGAGTTCAATTCGTAGCAAGCACACGGTGGCTCATAACCATCTATAATGGGATCTGATGCCCTCTTCTGGCAGGCATACATGCAGATAGAGCACTCATACACATAAAATAAATAAAAAAGGCAACCAAAAAGAAAAAAGTTAAAAAAAAAAAAAAGAAGAAGACGCTAAGGTTGGTCTCAAGCTACAATTTCTTTTGCCACGGTCTCCCAAGTGCTAAAATTATAGGCACTTACCACTAGCCCAGTTAGGACTGTTTTTGTTCACATGACTCTGAATTCATTTCATCTGGAAAACATATGTCTGGGAGGACAAGTTTGGTAGTTTGAAATTTACTTGCTTTTGTCATCTGGAAATGTCTTCATTAACCTCCTATCTTCTCTGTGTGTCTTAACACTTTGAGTATACTGGCTCAGAGCCACCTGCCTCTAGAGGCATTTGTACATGTGCATGGTGGAAACTGAACCCAAGGCCTCATGCATGTAAAATACTTACTCTGTCACTGAATTATGGCTCCAAAGGTTTTTGTTTTGTTTGTTTGTTTCGGTTTGTTGTTTGTTTGTTTTAAATGGAGAAATTACCTAGTATCATACTTTGTGAGTAAGGTGTGTGTGTGTGTGTGTGTGTGTGTGTGTGTGTGTGTGTGTGTTGATGTTGATATTGTTGGCTTCTTCAGTCACTATCCATATATTTGGAGGCACTATCTCTCAGTGAATCTGGAGCTCATCTGTTTAGCTTGACTGTCCAATGAGCTCTAGGGATCTCCCTGGTTTTGCTTCTCTCTTTCTTGCTGAGGTTACAGACATGGGCACTAGCTGGCTTTTCATGAATGCTGAGGATCCAAACTCAATTCTTCCTGATTGCACAGCAGGCATTTTATCAACTGAGCCGCCTCTCCATTTCCAAGCCTGGTATCTTATAACTTGTACATTTTATTTATTATGTGTATATGGGAATGTACACTTTGCACAGCACTGTCTGGAGGTCAGGGGACAACTTGCAGCAGTCATTTCTCTCTACCACATGGGCTTGAGGGATTGAACCCAGGTCATCAAGCACCTTTACTTACTAAACTACTTAAGGCCCAAGCCCAGCATCTTACTGGAAAGATTATATGTGATGAGTTGCTTCTGTCATTGTACTGTCTCAGTGCACTTTACCCTATTTTGAAATTTTTGTAGATGAATACATTCATATCGTCATCAAATTTGAGTTTGTTTTTAGCCATTATTTGATTAAATATTGTCTACCCTCTTTCCTCACTCCCTGTTCTAGGACTGCTACAGTATGCATATAGTTCATTTCGTTGATTCCCATGGAACTCTTAGGTTTGGTTTACTTTAGTATTCTTCCTTTCTTACTCAGACTTGATCACTCCTATTTCCTGTCTTCAAACTTATCAGCCTGTGTTATTGAAATTGTCTGGTACTTTTCATTCGGTCCTGTAATCTGCAGCTTTAGAATTTCTTTTGGACTTACTCCCTATTGACATTTCTCTTGTACTCCTCCATCATTTCCTTGTTTCTCTGCATCTTCCTTTAGGTCTTCCAGCATCTGTAAGACAATTGTTTTAAGCCAGGTATGGCACATATACCCTTGCAATTCTAGCACTTGGTATGCTGAAGCAGGGGGATTGCAAGTTCCAGGTCCAGTGAGGCCGTCTTTTGTTTGTTTGTTTGTTATCCTTTCTCTTAAGATGGTCGTTTTAGATTCTTTGACTAGTAGGTATGCCATTTGGCCTTCTGGCTTTTTCAGAAGGGATCCTTGTAGGGATCAGTTTTGCTGCTTTGAGTGGCCAGACCTTTGCTGATGGTTTGTTCTGTGTCTGCCGAATCCCAGCCCAAGGTGTATCCTTGAGGGCTTAGATCTTTCTCACCTGTGTTTTCCCTGAGCATGCACATTCACTTCTGAGTTCCCTGGATATGCAGTTGCTTTTGAATAACCCTGTTTTAAGGTTGTTCCTTTGTTTGTAGTTTGAGACAGGATCTACCTTGTGTAGCCAAGGCTGGCTTTGAACTGAATCCTCTGGCCTCAGCTTCCTGAGTGCTGGGATTGCAAACATGTACCATCATACCTGACTACCAGTATCCTGGATTTTATTGTCTGGCTCTCAAAAGTAGAAAAAGAGAATGCTGAAGGGGCAAAGTGAGTGTTGGTCCTTTAAATTCTTCATAAGTCACGTTAGTTGGAGAGGCACTTGTTTGCATCAGCAGGGAAGACAGGAAGTTTCAACAATGGCCACCTAATTTTGAATAGCAAACCACAATCAGAGAACTGATCTCTGCTATGTGGAGGACAGGATACTTATGCACCCTTTGGCTTCTGCTTTTGTGTGCAGTCTGCTGCTACAGGAACATGTGGAGGATCACCTACCATGGAGTTAGAAGGTAACAGCTTCGTAGCTGCTACTGTTCCAGTTGCCAAAATTGATTACAGTTAACTTCAGTAGGCTGAATGTGTGGTGTTCGTGGGCTCTGGGTTTGATCCCAGCAAAATTAAAATCCAGTTTCCAATCTATGCCTTGTCCTGGAAGTTGGAAGCCTTCAGTTGACACCATAGTTCTCAAGTATTACTACCTGACAAATTCTGCCAATGCATTTGCTAAGTGGGGAAAAAGGTTCCTGGTTCTTTCAACCTCAGCTAACATCTTCACAGAGTTCCCTGCAGTTCTTAGCCTTTTGGGAAGGGGACCAATTGGTCCATTGATTCTCCTCTTAACCTGCTGTCAGTGTAAAGTCAGTCATTTTCCACAGGTCTCCTAAGCTTTTACTACTTTTTGAATAGCTATTTTTACACTATTGAAAGTTATATTCATAGTTTTTTTTTTCCCTTCATCCTCCCTGTAATGCCTTTATTGAACTATGAACTGCTGTTTGTAGTTAAATGACTAGTTAGTGAACTTTGGGAAAGAAACAAAATAGACTAGTGTGTTGGAGTGTTCAGTTTTTGTTGGAGTGTGTTCAGTTTTTCTACAGGAGTTTGATCTTATTATGTGCACTTGCCTTAGCTGCTTCAACTAGATTGTGAACTTTTTGATTGCTAGAGATATAATTGTATATATGTCTTAGTTACTAGCTTATTGTTTTCTACCCAGTATATCATACCATTGCTTTAATTACTTAAGTCATTGATGTATATAACAAATGGGCAATCATTTGTAATCTAAGGAAGGCACTTACTACTTACTGTGCTATGCTCCCAAACAGTACATTAGTTCCCCCTTTTTTAATTGCACATTGAAAATGATTGATATTCTAGCTGTTTAGCTGCATCTACTATACTATACTAATAGGTCATAAGTTTATACTTCATTGAGCAAATTTAGTTTACTGACAGTGGATTTTATTATCTTAATTTCAAGTGTTTCAGTTCCCCAGAGATTTCTTAGAGTAACAATGACTGATGAGAATGGTGTTGGAGAATGAGAAAAGTCCACTTAGAATATTCATCTCCTGTCTTTTCTTTTCTTGCTTTTCCTCTTAACTAGTATACTCTAACTGAGAAAACACAATTTTTCCCAATTTGATATAATCCTCTAGTTATGCAGCAAAGCTGTTTAATGTTTGATTAAAAACAGTAGGTTTTTCGAATGGTATGTATTCTTAAAGTTCAGCCTGTACACTGAGTGGTAATGAATATTTTTATGTGTTATGTCTTAAGGTAAGCCAGGAGGGGGCAAATGTATATCTATTAATGATCCTGTCTTTCTAGTCCTAACAGGGGCTTTACGGAAATGCATTGTATGAGCGGCCATTCTAATTTTGTGTCTTGTGTGTGCATCATACCCTCAAGTGACATATATCCTCATGGACTAATTGCCACTGGAGGAAATGACCACAATATATGCATTTTCTCGCTGGATAGTCCGATGCCACTTTATATTTTAAAGGGTCACAAAGACACCGGTAAGCACAGCATGATGTATTTGTGTATTTGAAGACTTTGAATTACAACTCACCTGCCTTCTTTCCTCATGTTTTTGTCTGTGTGTGTTGCTGGAAACCTTTTTGGACCATCTTAGCTGTGTAAATGTTCTGTTATAAATTTACTTGCAGATTTGAAGATTGGTATATTCAAATATTTTTCTTTTTTGTACTAGGGATCAGACAGTTTTCTTGCATACTGGGAAGCCTCTGCCTACCACTGAGCTATACCTCAAGCCTATATAAATATGAAAAGTAAAGTATTGAGTTATAAAAGGAAGAAACTGTGATATTAATATACCTTATAATTTTTGTTTTCTACTATTTTGTATAAAAAAGTTACTTTATTTAACAAAGGTTTTTTGTTTGTTTGTTTTTGTTTTTTCTGTCTGGTTGACTGTCTATTAACACAGCAAAACAAAGACTGAGAACAATGTGTTTAGGGATCTGATATAATTTTTAAAAGGAAAATACTTTGAAATATCACAGCTCTTTGTTATAAAACGATGTGCAAAACCAGTGTGGTTATGTGTACTTATTTTTATTTTATTTCATTTTTTAAGATTTATTTTTATAGCCGGACATGGTGGCACACGCCTTTAATTCCAGCACTCAGGAGGCAGAGGCAGGTAGATCTCTCTTAAGTTCGAGGCCAACCTAGTCTACTGAGTGAGTTCCAGGACAGCCACGGCTACACAGAGAAACCCTGTTTTGAAAAACCAAACCAAAACAAAAAATTTCTTTTTATTATTTGTAATTAAGTGTGTGTGTTTGTGCACAGACACCTGGGTGCTGGGGCCATAGGGGGTTGTGAGCCCCTGCAAGAGCCCATGCACTAATGACGAGCCATCTTTCCAGCCCCTTTACTTATACAGTGTGTGTAGAAATTTGGGACATGATGTAGAAACACTTAATTCCTGTAAAGAATGTGGAGATATTTGTGCATATTTTAAATACAGAATGATACAGATTTTAAAGTTGTTTTTGTTAATGGAAAGTCTTAAATGTTTACAAATTATAGACTTGGTATTTTATTGTGAGTTATTAAATAAATCCGTGTACCCAGGAGTAAATAATATAAAAATCCCCTCCATGAGTTTCCATAGCTTTAAGGATTATCATTGCCTTATATTATTTAATTTTCTTCTTCTACCATGGTATTATTTTAAAATGAAAGTCTTGATTTTTTTTTTTTCTATAAGTATTTCAGTATGTAACTTCACAAAATTTTTCTGTAAAGGATTAGTTATTAAATGTTTTCGGCTTTTCAGGCTCCATGGCTATTATAACTCAACTCACACAAAAGCATGTGTCAGAATGTCTGTTTTTCAATAAAACTTTAGGGCTTCTCACACGATAAGTAAGTGTTTAGCCCCAATCTATCTTATAAATTGTCCAAGGTCCTCTTAAACTCATTGTGCATGTAGCGAGACCTTCAGCTTGTCGTCTTCCTGCATTCGCCTCCTGGATAGCTGGAATTACAGGCTTATGCCACCAAGTCCAATGAAAAATCTTTATTTATGGACACTTGAAATGTATATGCAGTTTTAATTCCCCTGTCACTTAAAAAGATAAAATTGTTTGGCTTTTGTGGGTTGTAAAAAACAAGTATTAATGTGCATTAATTTGCTGATTTTTACCCCCCACCCCAAACAGTGATTCCGTGTATGTGAGTGTCTGTGGGGGTAGGGAGACAATGACAAGGAACAACCTTGGATGTCATTCCTTAAGTGCTGTCCACCCCCCCCCTTTTTTTTTAAATTTACTGTCGTACATCCTTTAATCCTAGCACTTGGAAGGTAGAGGCAGGTGGATCTCTGAGTTTGAGGCTAGCCAGGGCTGCATAAAGTTATTTTAGTAGTATTTTTGTAGATGCATGCTACAACACATGTAAGGAGTTCGGAGGATAACACTTGGGAGTCAGTTTTCTTCTGCCATCTTGTGGGATCCAATGATGGAACTAAGATTATCAGGCCTATAAGTATCTCCTCTCATAGAGCTATCTACCCTCACCTTTTTAGTTTTGAGAAAAGGACTCTCAGTAGCCCGAGGCTTGCCAAGTCCACTAAGCTGCCTGGCCAGATAGCCCGAGGGATCTGCTGGTTTTCACCTCCCCAGCACTAGAATTCTAAGCACATACCACTGTCCTACCTTGGCATTTTGTTGTTGTTTTGTTTTTGTTTTTGAGACAGTTTCTTTGTGTAACAGTTCTGGCTATCCTGGAATTCACTTCTAGACCAGGCTGGCCTGGAACTCAGAGATCCACCTGCCTCTACCTCCTGAGTGCTGGGATTAAAAGTGTGCACCACCACCGTCTGGCAGTAGCCCTTGGCATTTTTAATGGGCTTTGCAGCTTGAACATTGTGCTTGTAGGGCAAGCCCTTTACCAACTGAGCCTTCTCCCTAGCCCCAACTTTTTTCCCCTAAAAGGAAGAAATAACCGTATTATTATTATTATTATTATTATTATTATTATTATTATACTTAAAGCAAACAAACAAGCCGGGCGGTGGTGGTGCACGCCTTTAATCCCAGCACTCGGGAGGCAGAGGCAGGTGGATCTCTGTGAGTTCAAGGCCAGCCTGGTCTACAAAGCGAGTTCCAGGAAAGGCGCAAAGTTATACCGAGAAACCCTGTCTCAAAAACCAACCAGCCAACCAACCAAACAAACAAACAAAAATTCTTACTGTCAACTATCTAATGAATATTTACAGTTGCCCAGTTGACTCAATATCTTTTTCTTGCTTTGAATTCTGACCCTGACAAGGTCCATTTGCCAGTTCCTACCTAATACCCATGAAGGTTGAGTAGCTCACAACAGCCTGTAACTCCAGTTCCCAAGGTATCCAGTACCCTCTTCTGGTCACACATGACATACACTCATACAGGCATACACATACACATAAATGGAAATAAGAATTAAAACAAGCAAACAAACCCTAGGACTCTCTGTATTGCCCTTATGGCCACAGAGCTTATAAATGGCTCAGCGAGGCCTTGTCCCTAGACATTCTGGCACCAAAGCTTTTAATCTTGATCACTGTGTTCCCTCAGCTCCACTGAATAGAATTTTATTGACTAAGAAACTGTCACTTCACAAATTTACTAAAAATTATAATAGTTTCGAAGCTCGCCAGGTTGAGCACTTGTTCACATGAGAATATACTAACTAATCACTTTTCCCCCTTAGTTTGTAGTCTTTCATCTGGAAAATTTGGGACATTGCTTAGTGGCTCATGGGACACCACTGCAAAAGTCTGGCTGAATGACAAATGCATGATGACATTACAGGTATTGTTTCTGTGTGAATATTTTAGATAATAAATGAATATAGAAGATTCTGTGGCATCTTAAGTTGATACCTGTTTTACTCCTAGGGTCATACAGCTGCAGTATGGGCAGTAAAGATTTTACCTGAACAGGGATTGATGTTAACTGGATCAGCAGACAAGACTATTAAACTGTGGAAGGCTGGAAGGTGTGAGAGGACTTTTTCAGGTAATGTCAGTGTTAACAACTTTTATAATACATAATGTACGTCTTACCTGCTCAATTGTTTTGTTGTTTTTTCCTCTAAAGTTTAGAAGCTGAAAAATGGTAATTTAAAAAACTCAGTATAATTGGGGCCGTTTAGGTGAGTGTGATTTTGTGTATATTGTAATGCATGTAACTTTGGTATGGAGTTAAACTCTAGCTCTTTGATACAGTGAGGCATCCATTGTCTGATTATTTGCTTATTTATGGACTTTCAGCTTTGGGGATTTGAACCCAATCCCTTGCACTTTAACTACATGCTCCTGCTGAACAACATCATCAGCCTCTCTGTTGTCTAACAGGAGTGTCACACTGTTTGTTTATTTACCGTAGGCCATTAATATTTGGGTGTGAGTTTTTACTGTTTTTCCTCTTTATTCCTTAAAGGTTAAAGTTGTGGTGGACATGCCTTTAATCACAGCACTTGGGAGTCAGAGTCATGTAGATCTCTCTGGTCAAGCCTGGTCTACAATATCTTGAGAGTTTCGGAAATCATTTGGAGACGATAGAAAAAATATAAAATAACTTCCCAAGACTGGGGATAAACAATGCTAAATGGCCTGATTACCAGACCACTTTCTACAGGAGAAAATACAGTTTCTGTGACTTGAAAAGTTAGATTTTACTACTCACTTAAAAGTTCTATGGTGTTAATAAACTGCGCAGTGCTTCTAACCAAACAGTGCATTTTATTGGTTTGTATTCTTTTTTAAATCCAGGGCACGAAGACTGTGTAAGAGGTTTGGCAATTTTGAGTGAAACAGAATTTCTTTCCTGTGCAAACGATGCTAGTATTAGAAGGTGGCAGATTACTGGCGAGTGTCTTGAAGTGTTCTATGGACATACGAATTACATTTATAGCATATCTGTCTTTCCAAATTGCAGAGGTAAGATGATGTTATGCTATGTATTTAAATTTTTGCTATTACATTCAATTTGGGGGGAATTTCTGTGACTACCTTCATATTAATTCAGAGTAGATGACTGTATTATAAAAAGACCTTTGAGTGTCTGAGGAGACTTTGTATAACTAATTGGTCCAAAGAATAGAGTGTAAAATGTGAAACAAATAAAAACATGATTTTGAGGTTGTAACAAGTTACAAAATCTAAAATTAATTTTAAATTAGTCATTAAACATACATAGAAAAACATTGTTTATAAATATACTCAATTTTATCCAAACAAATTTTTTCTTCTGTTTTCATTAATTTTAGATTTTGTGACAACAGCAGAAGACAGATCTCTGAGAATATGGAAACATGGTGAATGTGCCCAAACAATTCGACTTCCAGCTCAGTCTATATGGTGCTGCTGTGTTCTGGATAATGGTGACATTGTGGTTGGTGCGAGGTATTTATATTCTAGTCAGTCAATAAATTTTTTGTGTCTAGGTGGTTGGTAGGTACTTGAGTGTGCAGAGGCAAACCATAGAAATTTCAGGTGAACTGGAAGGATTGTTTGCACATTTTGTTACTAAGTGTACATCACTAATAATAACTTTTCAAGAACTGGTACTTACTTTATGGTATGGTATTACATTATAAATTGTATAGTAAAAACACCAAATGCCAAAGAAGCTAGAGAAACTAGAGATCTGTATGGGAAAACTTTCCCAAGAAGTTTAATTGGATTTTGAAAGTTGAGTAAGAAAAGAAATTAGATTAGAAGATGAGGGAAATACTCAAGGATTAAGGTTCCGGGTATAGCAACTGGTAGGTATGGTGCGGCTTACCTGTGGCTGAGATTCAAACTAGGTCCTTTTGGTGCTTAGGGTTAAAGGATTGTAGCTCTTGAGCAAGACATGATCAGATTTAAGTGAAATTTATGAATTATACAGATTGGGTTCAACTAGAAGTAACATTGGAAAGGAAAGCAAACTAAAAATGAATTGTACTAGGAGTGTGTGGTTATAAACTGACCTCATAATACTAATGAATACATGAATGAGAAAATTCAGAGGAAAAGGATAAAGCTTCAAACTATAGTATATGGTAATCCCCATTAATAAAAATAGACAAGTAGGAGAATTAATTTGGTTCGTAAAGAAGGTAATACTTTGGCTTAAGACTTGTTGAATCTGAGTTGTGTCTTGCTACACTGCCAGTGGGTCCTAAGTAGTCAGAGTTCTAGTATAAGAACTGAGCCTAAAGATGGACACAAAACTTTCCTTAGGGGAGGAAATAGAGAAGAGGGACAGAAGATGAGCAATGAATCCTATGAAATAATCTGGATGTAGAAAGGTCAGTAGGTTAAAAAGCACACAGGAGTCCAGATGTCAGAATTCAGGGAGATAGAAAAGGTTTTGGAGGAAGCTTAGTATCAGTGTCCTAAGTATGTGAGAGGTTGAAGACTGGAAAGGCAGAAGAGCATTTGGATTCGTTCTGACACATGGTACTACACTGTTGTAGATGTTACATTTTAGTAGAAAATTATAGGGCAAAAAATAAAGGAAATGAAGGAGTACTTGCTACAGGAAAAGACTAACGACATTGAGAGCAAGAGGAAAAAGGTGACAGCTCTGAGTGCAGAAGATTTAGCAGACCTCTTTTATTTTTGGTTGGGGCAGGGATTCATTGGTTGACATAGATAGGCTATTTCACGAAGCTTGCTGACAGGAAAATGAACCAGCCGAGAAAGGGAAACTGACATTAGTAGAAAGTTAAGAAATAAAGTATTGTATAGAATTCAGTAGAATTAATACAATTTAAACTAGATAGTGTGACTCCTCCACTTTATTAAAATTGATAAAATGTAGTCATAAGACTAAAATATGTTCTTGAGACTATAGGTTGAGAACTACTATTTAGCCAATCATGAAGCTGTATTTTTCTTTGAGGTTATTTGAGCATATTGAGTACCTGCTATATGATAAGCCTAGGTTGGGTCTTTGATTGTTTTATAAAGTAAACTGACCCAGTAACCCTTTTTTGTTTCGGGGGATTTTTGTTTGTTTGGTTTTTGGTTTGTTTGTTTGTTTGGTGTGTGTATGTGTATGGTGTTGTTTTGATTGCTTGTTTTTGTTTTGTTTGTTTTTAACACAGGGTCTTGCTGTGAAACCTAGGCTGTAATTATAAGTCTATGTCACAATGCCCAGCCAACCCTTTTTTGATAGCATATGTTGCCTGTGTAATAGTGATTTTTAAAAGCAATTACTGTATTTCTAAATTATTACAGTAAATATTTAGCGTAGAATTGAATATTATGCTGGCCATAGTGACACTTACCTGTAATCCCAGCATTTGAGAGGCTGAGGTGAGAAAATCATACAGTTAAGGCTGGCCTTGGCTATGTATGAATACGTGTCTCAAAAAAACCAAATGCTGGGATATAACTCAGTGGTAGAGCGCCATCGTAATGGAATCAAGGTTCTGATGGGTTCAGTCACTGGCATTTTTTAAAAAATTGAAAATTATACTTAAGTGTATTTCTCCTTTGCCAGCAACTTCTTTAAATAGCTGAAATAATAATGTATGTTATAGTCAGCATACTTCTTGACAATACACAATGATATTTTTTCATATTCGTGCATACAGACAATTTTCGCTTTATTCACATGAGAGAATGTTCATAAACTGTCAGTAACTTAAATTAGTTTGCTTTTCTTGTAGTGATGGTATTATTAGAGTGTTTACAGAGTCAGAGGATCGAACAGCAAGTGCTGAGGAGATCAAGGCTTTTGAGAGAGAGCTCTCTCAAGCAACTATCGATTCCAAAACTGGGGACTTAGGGGACATTAATGCAGAGCAGCTTCCTGGAAGGGAACATCTGAATGAACCAGGTAACTATTAGAGAGTAATTGTAGTTCAGGCAATGGTGGTGCACACCTTTAATCCCAGCAATTGGGAGGCAGAGGCAGGTGGATCTCTGTGAGTTCAAGCCCGGCCTGGCCTACATAGTGAGTCCAGGACAGCCAAGGTGAAACAGAGAAACCCTGTGTGTGGGCGGGGGTGGGGGGTGGGGAGACAGACACCACTTGCCTTTTGGAATACCAGTAGTAAGTAATAAGGGAACATGTTTTGCTAATGTTTCATTTGTTCTCAATGCCAGATACTGATACTTGAGGATTTTTACTATTACACCTAACTGATAAGAGAAACCATGTTCTTCTTGCTTGTTTTACTGTTTGAACTTGGAAGCATCCATAAAAAACATGTTAAAATTTGTCTAAGTGTTCTTGGATTTTACTCTGCCAATCAACCTTTGATTCTTAAAATATTTGTCTTAAGGTACTAGAGAAGGACAGACTCGTCTAATCAGAGATGGAGAGAGAGTTGAAGCCTATCAGTGGAGTGTTAGTGACGGGAGGTGGATAAAAATTGGTGATGTTGTTGGCTCATCTGGTGCTAATCAGCAAACATCTGGAAAAGTTTTATATGAAGGGAAAGTATGTCTATTTCTGCTTTCTAATTATTTAAACTACACAGAATATTAGAAGTTTTCTCTGCTAATAGATTTTTTTCACTATTTTGACATTTAAAAAGTACACTACTGTAAGAAAATTATCTTGTCTTAAAGTAGATTTAATATATACATTAAGATATATATAATTAAAATATTTTAAATATATATCTATTTAAAATCTTTCCGTGTAGAGGAAGCTGCATATGACAAATTATCTATCTTTTAGAATTTCCCATACAAAACTGTTTCCAGTCAGTTTGTATTAGGAGTTTCTTTCATCTCATGCTTAATGCCTGTCTCTGTTAAACTTGGCAAGACATGAGGGACAGTTGGGCTGTGCTTATGTGCCAGTATGTCTTGGTGAATAGGGCACCCTAACAGCTAAACATTTTGACCTTGAGATCAACCATTTGGGAACCCCCTTTTGGATCTAGAACTAATAAGTAGCTATAATTTGTTTCCCATCTCAGCTATCACCTGCCCCACTCCTAATGAAATACTAATTTTGTAACACATGCACACTTTGGCTCCTTATCTGCCAAATAGAAAGTTTTACCATTACATTTTCGAGAAGTTTTAAAGTCTAAATGATTAGAATAAAAAACACATAACATCTGTATTATGTTATATATGTCTTTAACATATTTGAACAAGTAAATTATCTTTTGTTATCTGTTTTCATTATAGGAATTTGATTATGTTTTTTCAATCGATGTCAATGAAGGTGGACCATCATATAAATTGCCATATAATGTCAGCGAGGATCCCTGGCTAGCTGCATACAACTTCTTGCAGAAGAATGATTTGAATCCCATGTTTTTGGATCAGGTGGCTAAATTTATTATTGATAACACAAAAGGTCAAATGTTGGGACTTGGAAATACCAGCTTTTCAGACCCGTTTACAGGTGAGTTTGAACTTGTATTAAGTCTTGTGTACTAACATTAGTATTAGGGTTGGGTTGTATGTGTGCCGGGATTATTTGTTTTGTTTTAGTGGAGATATTAACCAATGTCTTATGCCTGTGCAAGTACATAGTCTTACCACTGAGTATAATCCAGCCCTTGTTAGTTTTTCTTATCTTACATTGATTATATTTAGCTCTTTTTAAATAAAAACTAAGATAGGTTTTTACTTCACATTCTAATTGATAAGCCTCAAAGTGTACATCAGGTTAATATTTTACAGAAACATTTATAAAACTACTGTCTTTCAAAATACAGCTTTGTGGGCCTGGAAAGATGGCTCAGCGATTAGGAATGCTTTCTGCTCTTGCAGAAGACTCAAGTTTGATTTCTAGCACCTACATGAGAAGGCTCACAACTGCCTATAACTCCAACTCCAGAGAAACTAACACCCTCTTCAGGCACAGTACACATGCACATAGCCCCATTATATACAGGTCTACACATAATTAACAATACATTAAAAAGTTGTGTGTGTGTGTGTTTATTTTTTTAAATAAAAACTTTCTATTGGATTTTTTAAAATGTGTGTGTGTGTGTGTGTGTACATGCATGTGGAGGTCAGAGGACAACTTACAGAAGTTGGTTCTCTTCCCCCAGGTGGTTCCCAGGGATCAAACTCAGGTTATCAGGCTTGCCAGCAGGTGCCATTACTCTCTGAACCACTTTACCAGGGCTGGTTACTTTGGTTGATTTTTGTTATTGTTTTGTTTTGAGATGGGGTTTCTTTGTGTAGCCCTAACTCTTCTGGAACTCACTCTGTGGACGAGGCTAGCATTGAACTCAGAAATCCATCTACCTCTGCCTTGAAAGTGCTGGGATTAAAGGCATGTGCCACCATGCCTGGCTGCTCTGGTTTGTTTGTTTGTTTTTTAATGTATATTATGGCTGTCTTAGTTACTTTCCTATTGCTGTGATATGACACCATGACCAAGGCAGCTTAGAAACAAAAGTGGTTATTTGGGACTTACACTTTCATGATTAAAATCTGTGACCATCATGGTGGAGAGTAATGGCAGCAGGCAGATGCTGTAGTGGTATCTGAGAGTTCACATCTTGAGACACAACCACAAGGCAGAGAATTAACTGAAAACTGCGTAGTTTTTTGAAACCTTAGAGCCTGTCCCAAGTGACACACCTTAACTTGGCCATACCCCCCAATCCTTCCCAAACAGTTCCACCAACTGGGGACCAAGTATTCAAATGCATGAGCCTATGGGGGCTATTCTCTTTCAAACCACCACAATGGTAAAGTAAACAGAAATTCTGGTTTCATATGAGGCTAAATTAGATAGATGTATATGAACTCTAGGGCAGAGTTTGATCATGTGGTTTATATTCCATTACCTGTAATTTAATATGTTGTCTGTAATAAAAATGACATTAATGGGATTAGGAGTTATTGCTGGCATATAAAATTATAATCCAGGAAGTATTACTATAAATACTGATCCAGAAAATTGAGGTATAGAGGAAGCAGAATGTCTTGTCTCCTCTTTGGACAAGGCTTCTTCTAAGTAAAATTTTAAAACAGATATTTACAGTTAATGTCTTCCTTTTGGGATACATGTATGTATGTGCCTGCATGTGTTGTAGTGGGGATTAACTCAGGGAAGGCCTTGCACATTCTCCTGTTCTCATTTCTTACCCTTGTTTCTCATGTGCTAGCAGCGCCTGTTGTTTTGTAAAAATCCCATGTCCCCTTCTTCTTTCAAATTCTTATGGTAGATCTGCCCTTCTTTCCTCACAAGCACTACATGTTCTTTACATTCTCTTTTCCATCCTAGTGTAAGATTCCATTGCCTGTTTACATAGTTGAACTAACATAATCAAAATCTTCATAATAATTTTTAGTATAAATGGCTTAACTCTCAAAATCCTAGCATTTAGCACAAAGAGAAAGGTGGGAGAGACTGCATACTTAGTGCCTGGATATTTTTGTTGTTTCAGACTACAGGACACAACAGTGAACACATTGTAGTCCTGTAAAACTAAGCACCTGGCTCTGTCTGGGATACTAACAGCTACTCGGTTTGTTTTGTTTTTCTAAGATTCTAACTTTATCAGTTGTGTGTTTATGTGTGCCTGTAGGTGTAGGGGTGTGTGTGTGTGTGTGTGTGTGTGTGTTTGTACTAAAAAAACATTTCACATAACCACACTTGTGCACATGTCAGTGAAAATGTTTCCTTTGTAGCTCTCATCCCCTGTAGCATTTTTTTCTCTTTCAGTTAGAAGTGTCAGAAGTTACAGTTCTGTTTCCTGCTAGATTCTCCACACTGAGTGCACTGTGTGACCTGTGAGCTAAGGAACCTAGGACTTTCCCAAGAGATTAACATTTAATGCCTATGGTTTTCATGCAATAGCAGCCACAGGAATCCTAGTACTGTACAGGAACAAGGATAGGACTTCCATGTGTATATATTGTTGGGTCAGACACCACCTACAATTTATTATTAATCAGTTATCTCCACATTAATGTGCTGGGGCTAAAACTTCTTTTTTTTTTTGGTTTTTGGAGACAGGGTTTCTTTGTGTAGTTTTGATGCCTGTCCTGGATCCAGGCTGGCCTCGAACTCACAGAGATCTGCCTCCCGTGTGCTAGTATTAAAGGTGTGCACCACCACCATCTGGCTGGGGCTAAAATTTCAAAAAGTCATACTTAGGAGCTGGAGAGACAGCTCAGTGGTCAAGAGCAGTTACTGCTCTTGTAGAAGACACAGGTTCTGGTACCAGCACCCACATGACAGCTCACAACTGTCCTAACTCCAGTTCCAGGGGTTCTGATACCTTCCTCTGATGCACCAGAGGACCTAGGCGCACACACATAGTCCACAGATATACATGCAGGCCAAAAAAAAAAAAAAACCAACAACAACAAAAAAAAACCCATACACAAAATTTTTTTCATGAAATATATTCTGATCAGGTTTTTCCCTTCCCCCCAACTCCACCCAAATCCTCCCTGCCTCCCTACTCAACACAACTCCATGCCTTTTCTTTCTGTCTTTAGAATACAAATAGGCAAACAAAACCCACAAGAATTCACACACTCAACAAAACCCATAAAAACACAAAATCGGGAACCATAATATGCAAACCTAAGACCAAAAAAAAAAAAAAAAGTCCAAAGCAATATGACAAAAAAGTCTACAAATACACAAGTACAATTGAGTTTGTTTTGTATTGACCATTTACTACTAGGCTTGGGGCCTGCCCTGAAGCATAGTTAATATCCCCAGTGGGACTACATTGGAGAAAATTAATTTTTCCTTTGCATGTGGCACATACATAAAATTTAAAAAGGAAAGGAACTATACCTGGAGAACCATTGAAATTTTAACTTCTGTACAGCAGTAAGATATTTGACTATAAAGTCTATCATTTTGTGATGTGACAGCCTTGATCCTTTTCTTTTTTCCAAGCTTGGGTGCTTTTAACATAAATACCGTCCTGTTTATGAATCACAGTTTCCATGTTCTTAAGCTTCTCCATTGTTTTGCACGAATAGGTGGTGGTCGCTATGTTCCCGGCACTTCAGGACCTTCCAACACAGGGCAGGCAGCAGATCCTTTCACAGGTGGGATGCAGTTTTATTACCATAATCTTGGCTCAATATGTACAGCATTTTGTATTATGTGTGGTTTTACATTTTGGAGATATGATCCAATAATAGTTAGTTTCCTAACCTGTATTTTCAATTTTGATAGATCTTTAACTTCTAACTCTTGCTTTTTCCTACAGGATGTAGATTTTCTCATGATTTTAAAGAACATGTTACCAGAACATTGTTTTCTCTAGTGGTTCTCCTACCAGGAGAGCAGAGTAGTTAGAAATAGAGGATTTAATGTAAGATGACCATAATTTCCAACCCTAGCTCTACCATATACTTCTGTGAGAAATTGGCAAGTTACTTAATCTGTGAAATTAGATAGTAGGAGAATCCTCTAACCAAGGTACAGCACCAGTGTTATCATTGGCAAGACACTATCATAAGTCGTGGGCAAAGGAGCCATGTGAGTCCTTGGTATTGGATGGAGCAGTGCAATCAAGATCTCTCATGCAGGTTTTGACTAGTCCTAGAAGGAGGCATTCTGCCCAGCTATCCAGGATTAGTGTTCCTAATCTAAGTTACTAATGGTCTCCTTGAAGTGTCATTAGAGGTTTTCAGGATGCGTTTGCTTCCTAAGATAGGCAAGCTTCAGTTGAGTCAGCACTACTGGAAAAACATTGACAGAGTTAGACTTTAATGCTGTTGAAGAAAGTATTAGTTTCAGAGTGCATCAATGTATTTTTTTAAACACTATTGTTAGATCTTGTGGTAGAGTTCATGAACAATAGACCCAGTTTGGAGGAGATTCATGACCTTTAATGGAATCCAGTGACCTTCCAAACTCAGCACTCTGAACTATGGAAATGTAAACCTATGACCCTTTTTCTGCTACAAATTGTTTCACTATAACTGTAGGTCAGCATCATGAAACTCTGAATTTCTCTTAGTGAGATTCCTTTCTCTAATGAATAGAAGGATCACCCAGATGCAAGTGGTTGCACCTTGTGCACTGACAGCCAACTCCCAAGCTATATGCTTTGACAGTATGTTGTCTGTTAAGGAATTCTTTGATTACATGATTTAATTTTAAATGGTAATAAGGACCCAAAGAATGTATAAATGATGACTTTTTCTTTACCAGTAGTTTTAAGAACACTGATACTCTGAAACTTACCCAACAGAGTTCCATAATCTTTTTCATGGCCTTTTTTTTCTGAAATGGAATAAACATACCAAGCTTAAACAAATACTAAGAAAATCAAGAGTACTTATGGGACCATAATAACCAGGAGATGTCTTACTGGAGCATGGTGTCAGTCACTCAAGATGCATCAAGCATATAGACATACAAAGTAGCCTATTAAGTATCTAAGAGAATTAAGCTATCATTAGGATCACTGAACTCCACACATATAAGAAATAGATAACAAAATTATGCATGATGGTACACATTTCCCAGCACTCAGGACATTGAGGTAGACATCGATAGTTGAGGACAACCTGAGCATCATAGTAAAAAGACCCTGCCTTAAGAAACAAAAACAAGAACAAGATGGCAACCCCTACCATATGGAGATGTGAAAATGAAGTGACATATTATATAGAAAGTACTTTGTAAACTATCAGGAGTGCATTTAGGCCATCAGTATATATTAGCTAGTATTGCTGTTGCTCTTCCAACCTTACCAGTAGTGCTGAGGCCAAAAGAGTTCTTCATGTGGCTTACAATTTAGGGTTCACCTTAATTCTTGTCCTTAGTAATTTATGCGGTAGTTGAACTTTTAGTGTTTATTAGACTGATCTGGGGAGCTTGTTTAAATTACTTATTTCAGTCTTCCCTCCCAGCAGTTATAACTCACTATAGTGGGGAGCTTATGCCATGATTCCTCACCAAAGACTTCCTGTTGGTGTTGGGGAATGGTGTGCTCTGAGGTGGTTTTCATTGTTGTTTGTAAGATTTCCTATTCGTAAAGTGGAGTAAATTTAGAATGGGACTGGGTTATATTAAATAGGTAGGCACAGAGCTCATTTAGACAGTATAGGCCTGAACAAACTAGTCAACATCCCTTCTTTTAAAATATTGGGTGTTATAATGGCATTTAAAACCTTACTGAGTCTGTACTCATGTGCTTAGTATGCGGGTCAGTATTCAGTTAAAATCAATAAATCCACTTAATGTGTCATCATTATTATGTACATTTTTGCTTTGCCTTTTCTGTCTAAGATGCCTTCCTTGTACCATCTAGATGATATGTAAATTTTGGAGAGAAGATAACCTACCTTCCTTCTTCCCTCAGGCTGATAGAGGGCCCTGAACATCTCAAAATCCCGTTGATGCTCTACATTTATTTTTCATCTTTCTATCCTTAGTAACACTGTCAAAAGTACAACCTGAAATGTGACTGGACTGTTTTCAGAGCATTCCAGACTCTTGCTTAAGTCTTTCTGATTGGTTCATGTGCCAGCAGCTAATCCTGTTCTTTGTCCTTAGAATAAGGGGTTCATATATCATTCCAGAAGCTATTTTTTCTCTTTAATCTACTTATGCTTTGTAATTCACTAAAACTTCTATAAGTATAATACAGAAGGCATCTAATGTTTATTTTGTCACTAAAGACTTATTATTTTGTGGGGGCTGGAGAGATGGCTCAAAGGTTAAGAGCACTGGCTGCTCTTTCAGAGGTTCTGAGTTCAATTCCCAGCAACCATATGGTAGCTCACAACCATCTATAATTAGAGCTGGTGCCCTTTTCTGGCATGTAGACAGAACACTGTCTGCATAATCAATCAATCAATAAATCTTTTAAAAAGAATTATTATTTTTTTAAATTTTTTAATTATTTTGTTGTATATGTATGGGTGTTTTGTCTGCATGTATGTCTATACATTATGTGCCTGCAGTGCACTTAGAAACCAGAGAGGGTATCAGATACCCTGGAACTGAAGTTATAGATGGTTGTGAGCCACCATGTAGGTGCTGGTAATGAACCATCATATTGAACCCAGGTCCCCTAGAAGAGCACCCAGTGTTCTTAACGGCTGAACCACCTCTCAAGATCAATCCCAAGAATTATTTTTTAGTGAAAATGTAGTGGACACTTCCTAATCAACAACACACTTATAAGCATTTTTCTGTATAAGCATATATATATATATATACATATATACATATATACATATATATACACACATACATATATACATATATATATGCTATTTTGAAGTGTGACTAATGGTGACATCATTAGTATAAGGAAGCAGTGACTTAGGCTTTATGATCTATACTTTGCTCACTAGGAGTATTACTGCGTTGTAGGTGCTGGTCGTTACATGCCGGGTTCTTCTGCAGGTATGGGCACCTCCACATCGGGAGTTGATCCATTTACAGGTAGCTACTTTAAATTTCCTTTTCTTTTAGATTTAAAAAATTTCATTGAAACTTTTTAGGCCTTAGCCTGGTTGTTAAGTTCTTGCGTAGAATACATGCTGCCTTGCCTTTGATTCCCCAATGCTGAAAAGGATTTTGATTTTGTTAATTTAAGCATATGTAATAACAAAAGACAGTTTTAATTGAAGAAATTTTAATTTGAAGTCATTTTATTCCACTGAATATTACTGAAATTTCAATTTGTGATAAGTTTGTTTGTCCCAGCATCTCTATGTAACCCTGGCTGTTCTGGAACTTACTGTGTAGACAAGGCCAGCCTAGAACTAAAAGAACTCTGCCAGCCTCTGCCTCTTGAGTGCTAGTATTAAAGGTGTGCACTACCACATCTGTCTATGTTGGACCATTTTTATTAGTCATCAAATAACTGAGTTTTAATTAATTAAGATGTTGTAGAAAATGGTGACTACTGTATCATTTGGAATAAGCAATGAAGGACATGATGTAGATGTAACAGTCTTATTAAATAAGAAACACAGAGCCAAATGCAGAGTTAAAAGCCTAAGAGGTCAGAGCAGTAGCTAAGAGCTGATACTAAAAACCCTTTCTTACCCTTCACTGCCGCTGTCATCCTTCCCCTCTGAAAGAGACCTACTACCTGTGTATCTGTCTTTTTATTGACTTTCTGTTCTGCCTTCTCATTGGTTGTAAACCCAACCACATGACCTCCTCATCACTGCCTGTCTATACAGACCTCCAGGTCTTCTATGGTTGGTATTGAGATTAAAGGTGTGTGTTTCCATGCTGGCTATATCCTTGAACACACAGAGATCCGCCTAGCTCTGCCTCCCAAGTGCTGGGATTAAAGGCGTGCGCCACCACCGCCCAGCTTCTGCTATGGCTTGCTATTAGCTCTGACCCCCAGGCAACTTTATTATTAACATACAAATAAAATCACATTTCAGTACAAATGAAATATCACCATAAGAAAAGAGTTAGCAGAATACTAATTAAGATGAGAATGAAGTTTCATACTTGTCTTGTTCTTTAACCTTTTTTAAATAGATTAGGTTGAATCTTAAGAACAAAATTAGAAAATATGAGATAGGAAGACCCTTTTCTAAATCTTTGCTTCCATTTCTTAAGCCAGAAGTGATTACATTGATAAGTACAAGTGGTATTCAAAAATTTGAATGGTTTGGAGGTAGCTTGCTGTTGTTATTACATGTCTTGAGTAATTACATATCTCAGTAATTGTGAGAACATAGTCATAAGATTAGAAAAATCGCATTTTAGTATGTCTTATAATTTTCATGATCTCCTCTGTAAATAGGAAGTAGTGCCTACCGATCAGCTGCATCTAAAACAGTGAATATTTATTTCCCCAAAAAAGAAGCTCTTACCTTTGACCAAGCAAACCCTACACAAATATTAGGTAAGTCTCAATTAATGTTTTTCCTTACATACTCAGTGGCCGTTAGAGATGCTCTCAAGACTTAATCTTCCTCCACCTGACATGTGCCAGGATTTCGCTACCTAAATGAAAAGAGACTTCTAAATTCAGCTGTGTTGACAGCAGTCTGGTAATTCAGCCTTAATGGATTGTAAGAGGTTGTGTGCAGATATAAAATGGTTTATCATGACTTTAATAGAAAAACACCTGTTTGGGGAAAATGGAAGTCCCACCCTCAAGCTCTTGGGGTTTTTGGGGGGGGATAAAGCATTTAAAAAATAAAAATAATACTTTTTTCTGTTACTTTAAAGCACTTTTCTGCTATGTAGCACAGGCTCGTCCTCAACTCCTGGTCTACCACACCCCACTTTAGAGGTCGTATCTTTAAAAATAAATAAATGTCCTACACAAAGTGAACTTGGTGGTATTTTTGGAGTTTCTTTGTTTCATAATGTTTTTTCAGGGCTTTCTTTTATTTATTTATTTATCTATTTACTTATTTAAGTTTACCTTACAAGTTTTTTACATATGCATTATGGTTTCCGAATTTGTGTTTTTATGTGTTTGTGTTGGTGAATGTGTATATCTCTGTTCTTATGTATGTTTCCTGAGCTTTCTTTCTCTTCTTTTGCTTGTTTTGTCCTATTGTGTTTGTTTTTATTATTATTATTATTGTTATTAATGCTTGTTTATATCCTAATGAGAGAGAAAGGGTATGAATTTGGGTGTGTAGAAAAGTAGGAAGGGCCGGGCGGTGGTGGCGCACGCCTTTAATCCCAGCACTCGGGAGGCAGAGCCAGGCGGATCTCTGTGAGTTCGAGGCCAGCCTGGGCTACCACGTGAGTCCCAGGAAAGGCGCAAAGCTACACAGAGAAACCCTGTCTCGAAAAACCAAAAAAAGAAAAAAAAAAAAAAAAAAAAGAAAAGTAGGAAGGATCTGGGAGGAGTTGGGTGTGGGGAAACATTTATAATAAGAGTATATTGAAAACTATTTTCAATTAAAAAAAAAGTGTCCTGTAGACAGAGTCAGTGTAAGGTGCTTGTTGCCACTCCTGAGACCCAGAGTTCAATTCTTGGAACCCACATGGAGGAAAGAGAATGGACTGCATGTCATCTGACTTCCATGCCTTTCCAAAGTCAAGAGTTTATTGTCCACTGTTTAATTGTGAACCTTGCATTTAGTATATGGAAATCCTAAAGCTTTTTAAGTGATGAATGAAAATAGATACTACAGGTGTTTGTAACATATAGGAGAAGGAAGCAGGAGGAGGACAAATTTAGGCTATCCTGAGTTATGTATTGAGACTATCTGGGGAAGGGGTGCGGGCCAGGGAGCAGAGAGGGTGAGAGAGAAAAAATATGTTGTTTACTTTGATTGCTTTTCTGTTAGTTTTTCTCAAATTAAAGTGAAAAAAGAAAATTTTGGACTATAAAATACTTTATTCCTTTGCTACAAAGCTGATGGTGAGAATTAATTAAGATAACACTTGTACCTAGACATAAGGCAGATACTTTTTTCATTATTATTCTTTATATTGTTACAAATGGCATTGATAGGTAATATTTTAAACTAAAAAGTATATACACACTTAAACATTTGTTAATTTTTATACAGATCTGATTTCTTGTTTTCTCCATTCCTTAAATCTTATTTTCAATAATTTGCCAGTGCTAAAAACTAGTACCAAATACAAGTGAGATAGGTCCAGTGTCCATTTGTGATTGTTAAAGATTTGCAAATTTGGAGCCTGGAGAGATGGCTCAGCAGTTAAGAGCACTCACTGCTCTTCCAGAGGACCCAGGTTCAGTTCCCAGCACCCCTATGGCAACTCACAGCTGTCTGTAACTCCAGTTCCAGAGGATCTGACACCCTCACACAGGCATACATTCAGACAAAACACCAGATGCACACAAAATTAAAAAACCTTTTTTAATTACAAAAGATTTGTAAATTTGAAACTGGTGAGATGGCTCAGCAGGTAAAAAAAAGTACAAGTTTGATGACGTAAGTTTGATCCCTGGAGTCTGTGTGGTGAAAGGAGAGAATTGATGCCGTAGGTTGTCTTTTGACCACGTCATCGTGCAAACCATGGCACATGTATGTCTGCATTCACACACATATACAACACAAAAATAATAGATAAATACCTTAAGTTATTACGAATTTGGGGAAAATGGGAGATGATTTATACATACATACGTGTGTGTGTGTGTGTGTGTGTGTGTGTGTGTATATCTTACTGTTGCTTTGAAAAACTCAGAGCGGCTTCAAAGCAGAATCTGAGGGTCTCAGACAACAGCAAAACTAGTACAATTGCTTTTCTTTCACCTACACGTAAATGCTCAGGCACTCATTTTATGGACTTTGATAATTGCTGAGAAGAGTGTTGCTGTACAGGAGAGTCTTCCTGAAAATGTCTTTTATATATTGTTTGACTAAGTTCAGTTAGAGAATTTTGAAAGACTGGTTTTGGATTCTAGGAAAACTGAAGGAACTTAATGGAACCGCACCTGAAGACAAGAAGCTAACTGAAGATGACTTGGTGCTTCTTGAAAAGATACTGTCTCTAGTTTGTAATAATTCTTCAGAAAAGCCAACAGCCCAGCAACTTCATATTTTATGGAAAGCTGTCAACTGGCCTGAAGGTATATATACTACTGATATTTCTAGATTAATTAAAAGTTAACCTGGATATTTCTAACAGAGATTTTGAACAGTTATGCAGAAAGGCTTTGCCACATCACTATAATTCATAACCTTGCTTTAGTCACAGCCTATGAGAATCTAATGGTGTATGTTTGGTATTCCTTAACTGAAACTTAGGAACAAGTAATGTTTTAGAATTTGGTGTCTCTCAGAGTTTGAAATATTTCCATTGACTTTATTGATAATATGCATAACCTGAAAATCCAAAATCAGAAATTCTTATAGGTACTTAGTGCTAAAATGTTTGAGATTTTAGATTTTAATATTTGAAGTTCTCAGCCTATACTACGATCCCTATACAGACAGTAATCTGTAAGCTGTGTCATAGTGTCTCTTATCCCCTTCAGAAATTCTTTGTGGCCTGTTAACTCCAGGTTAAAAGCATCTACTATTATTCTTCCTTTTCTGTCATTATCATATTTTTTTGAAAACCAAAAGATCCTCTCATGATTTCTAAAAAACTTTGGAAATGTACTTAATTTTATGTGTATGGAAGTCGTGCCTGCACAAATGTATGTGCACCACATGTATGCCTGGAGAGTGTGGATGGAAGTCAGAAGAGGGCAACAGATCCCCAGACACAGGAGTTAGGATGGTTATGAGTCACCATGTGGGTCCTGGAAGTTGAACCTCGAGTCCTCTGCAAGATCAAGAAGTGCCCTAAACCACTGAGCCATCTCTCAAGCCCATGATTTATTGTTCATGACAATTTATGGGGAGGGGGGAGGTTTTTTCTTTCCTACAAAATAACCATGTTAAATATTTAACTGTGCTTTGACTGCTTATTGTTTTCTATCACTGTATTTCCTTTGAGTGCCATAATTAGACTTTAGTTTATTAGGGTTGTTTTACTCTAATATGTGTGAAGATCTTTTATACATGATTGGCCTTTTATTATGGAGCATATACTGTCAGGTTTCCTTACATTCACAGTAAGATTATTGTTCAGTAAATGTTCACATGGCATCTACACAGCCCTCAGTTTCAAAGCTCCTACCAAAATTCTTCTCTAAATAATTGCCCTTTAACTCTTTAGCCTAATTACCAAATATTTAAGGCTAGGCTCCCTACTGCATTCGTTCATCTCATTATTGAATATTTAGCTGTGTGACTATTAGACAATCTAAGAGTTAATGCAATTTTGAAGCATATAGCAATAAATCTAGTCTATGTAAACATAAAAAACATTTTCACATTTCCTAAAAATGATTGTTTTGTAGTGGGAAAATAAAGTAAATTTGAATAATAACCATAAGGAATTTTCTAGCTTTTTCATATGCATTAATGAGTATTTCTTTTTAACAGACATTGTCTTTCCTGCACTTGACATTCTTCGGCTATCAATTAAACATCCCAGTGTGAATGAGAATTTCTGCAATGAAAAAGAAGGAGATCAGTTCAGCAGCCATCTTATCAACCTTCTGAACCCTAAAGGAAAGCCAGCAAACCAGCTGCTTGCTCTTAGGACTTTTTGCAATTGCTTTGTTAGTCAGGCAGGACAAAAGCTCATGATGTCCCAGAGGGAGTCACTGATGTCACATGCAATAGAACTGAAGTCAGGGAGCAATAAGAACATTCATATTGCTCTGGCTACATTGACCTTGAACTATTCTGTTTGTTTCCATAAAGACCATAACATTGAAGGGAAAGCTCAATGCTTGTCAGTAATTAGCACAATCTTGGAAGTTGTACAAGACCTAGAGGCCACTTTTAGACTGCTTGTGGCTCTTGGGACACTTATCAGTGATGATTCAAATGCTATTCAATTAGCCAAGTCCTTAGGTGTTGACTCTCAAATAAAAAAGTATGCCTCCGTATCAGAGCCAGCTAAAGTAAGTGAATGCTGTAGACTTATCTTAAATTTGCTGTAACAATGGGCAAGGGAAGCTGAGATTTTAAGTTGATTAATGGGAGTATTTTTTTTTTTCACATTTTACATGACCAATTGCAGATGTTTAAAAAATAGAAAAGAGAGAAAAGAAAACAACTGTGGATTAAGTTCAGATCTTGTAAAGTTGTGTTGAGGAGAAAGAAATTATAAATAAAGTTTTTGCACTGATGGTTGTACGGTTTTCCTGTGTACTGGGGTAGATTTTCAAGGGTATAGAAACATTAAAACTAATCAATAACAGCACAATTACAAAGGCATTTTCTTCCTTACCTTAATTACTCAGGAGAACACAGAGGCTTTTCTTTGTATAAGCTGCTTTTTCTATATGACATCTTGTTCAGTTGACTGTTCCCTTTTTGTACATTAGCTTCTCCACTTACTTTCACTGTTAGATTCTTTCAATAGCATATATCAAGGTCTTTTAGAATTTACTTGAAAAATAATTTTAGTTAAGTTTGTTATAAGTTGTAAATTGGAAAAATAGACAATAATTTCTTGAGCCATTTGTAAATAGAAAGTATCATCTTTCATGGTTCATTTTTAGATGAAGAAAGCAAATTGGTAAGCTGTAATTACATAACAGTTCAGACAACTGAGGCCTTAAATGATTATGGGTTAGAATCACTAATTTTCTTTTACTATATGAGATAATTTCATTTTTCATTCAAGTTTTGATATCTGATTATTTGGTCATTCTTCGTTACAAGTTAGATCGTTTCTTTTGCCCTTCACCAAAATGCCCTTCATCATTTTTCATTTCAGTTTTGATATGATTGTATACTTGTTGGTCATCTTCATTACTTTAAAAAGAGTTTGGAATTTATTAACTTTTACTAGACAGTTGTGCAAACAACACATACTGTCAAGAATCTGTGGTATGAAATTAGTGTTTTTAGCCCCTAGAATGGTCCAGACACTACATTATATACATTGCCACTTAATTCTCAAGTCAGCTTTCTTTAAAAGGTAGTTATGCTTCTGTCTTCAAAAGGAAGGATAGTGGAACAAATTATACTGGGAGGGGAAAAAGAAGGTCAGGGCAAGAGTACTCCATGCTGTCTGCACAAACACTTGCCATGGTGCGGCTTTCTAGACAGGAAGTCACAGACTTGTTTCTGAATATCTTAGCAACTAGAACAAAGCGGGAAATAATGTCCTTTCTTTTCCTTTTGGGTTTCTCAAGACAGGGTTTCTCTGTAGACCAGGCTGGCCTTGAACTCAGAAACCTGCCTGCTTCTGACTCCTGAGTGCTAGGATTAAAGCCACCATGCGCAGCTCAATCCCTTTTCTTAAGAAGTATATTTATGTTGGTGTATGTGTGTGTGTCTTGGTTTTGTTTGTTTTGTGGTGCTAGCTATCAAACCCAGGTGCATGCTGGGGAAACTCTGTCCACTGGATTACATTCCCAGCTCCAGTACTTCCATTTTTATTATGGAAAAAAAATGATTTTAAAAGGACATTGTTTAAAATTGTGAGCAATGATCTCAACATTGACAGTATGGAGAACCATGGGGTTTCCTGACTTAATGCCATATTGCAGTCTAAGAAGGACAAATTTTTTTCCAGTAAGGGGAAGAAAACCCTGAATGTTTAGTTAATCCAGGGAAGAACTTGTAAGGAAGTGAGGAAATGTAAATAGGGATGTATACCTTATTAAGTATTAAATTGCAGTTTCCTGTGTGTACCTAAACTTTAAACTTTATGTTGCTGGTTCATTTATGTACTTGTGCTTTACTTTTGTTTAATTGAAATTTAAATTGTTACATCAAAATTAAATGGTAAAACATAAATCACCCTGGTTTTATTATAATATGCTGCTTGTTAATACATCCAATCTAGCATGCAATTTTAAGTACAATTTATCTTATATTTTGAAGACTGGGTGGGTACCTTTGAAAAAGGGTTGGATGTATTCTTATTTAGAACGTGAGTTCACTCTTCAGAATGTAAGAGGTGGAAAATTGTAAATACTTTGTTTCATATCACTGTCTTTTTTATACCAGTTTTTATTATTTGTACAGTTCAACAAAAAGATAATCTCACTTGAAGAACCTGTTAAATAGTGGTTTAAAATTTTGTTTCCCTTTAAACTTTTTTATAGATCTCTTAATGTTTTCTCGAATATAAAAGAAATAAACATTTAGTAAAACATACACACATCTCATTGACTGTAATACTAGAGAACCATTCTTAGTGTCTTATACTGTATTGACATGTATGTAAACATGCATTTTATTTTTTCACAAAGAAATGTATTATGTGTACTGTTCAGAAACTTCATTTAATATTCCATTAATATTATTATACCCATTTTCTATTATCTGAAACTTTTCTGTTTTTGATTATCAAGCAATGCTATTATTAAAGATCACACAACACTCCTACCGTTTCCTTAGAAATAACATTGTATGCAAGAAATTGATGAATCAAATTAATAGGCAATTTTAAACTGATAACTGTGTCTAAATCAACCACACAGGGGTAATTCCAGATTAGTGGATTTCACGTTGCATTTTAAACCCCATTGTCTCCAAAAGACAGACTTTATGTCCATTTCATAACTATTATTTTTCTTAGATATGTTGCTGTTGTGGTTTTCTTAGGATTAGCTGACTTTGGTTTACTGATAATATATCACTACACAGCAATGCAATTAATTTTTTTATCCACTTCAGTTTCACAAATGATAGAAGAGACATAGCTAAGGATAGATTCTTTTCAAAGATAATTCTGGGGGTAAGTGGGAAGTAGGTTCCTTAGTGGTTACCACAGTGCATTTTAGGAAGAAGTGATAAAGAAGCTTTTGTGATGTGTCCTCTTTCCTACAGGACCTCTAAGAAGGATCCCCTCCTACATGTCTCGAGAAGGAATTTAACCACCCAAGACTAAGAATGTTATACCCAAGGGGCTGGATGGTTCAGCTGTTCAGAGCACTGACTACTCTTCCAGAGGACCCAGGTTCAATACTCAGCGCCCACATGGCAGCTCACAACTATATGTAACTTCAGTTCCGGGGAATCTAACACCTTCACACCAGTGCACACAAAGTTAAATAAATCATTTAAAGAAAAAAAAAATGTTACCCAAGGGCCTGGAGATGGTTCAACAGTTATGGTCACTTGTTACACTTGTAGAGGACCTGGGTTCAGTTCCCTCTGCCCACACGGTGGTTCACAACCATCCATAACTCTAGTTCCAGAGGATCTGAGCTCTTCTGACCTCTGTGTGCAGCAGGCAAGCATGGTGCACATACATACATGCAGGCAAAATCTGCATAAAATCAGTAAATTTTAAAACATTACTTAATTGTATTAAAAAAAATACTTCCGAAGGGCTGAAGAAATGGCTTAATGGTTAAGTGTGGTTCTGCTTTTCTAGAGGACCTGAGTTAAAGTCACAGCTCACAGGACACAGGTGACTCATAACTGCCTGCTAACTCCAAATCCAGAGAAATTGGATAATTCAGCACTTAGGTACAGACCTACATACCTACACATAATTTTAAGTAATTAAAAAAATCTTTATCTAATTTTAATTTCTACTGCATTTTCTGTAACTCACTATAAATTTGATTATAGATAAAATATAACATTTTTATTTAACATTTTCCCTTTGATACTCATTAAAAACTGAAAAAATAGTGACCCTACAAGGAATTTACAAGCTATAAACGTACTCCCTGTTGGAGTTATGTCTCCCCCAAAATCTACCACAAGTAGAAACTACCTCAATTTGCAAACACATGTTAATACACTGAACCTACTAAACATAGCAGCTTGAGACACTGGAGTACTGTCAGGTTAATTTAGCTGTCCTGCATAGCTACTGCTTTGTATAAGAGAGTTCCTTATAATATATCACTAGGTGAGGAAAGCTCTACATCTAAAGTTTTCTACTAGATGGTGTTGCTCTCATGCTATCATAAAATCAAACTGCTGCTGTCAGTGAATTTGCCTTCTCTATACCTGTGAAGCTGCATTAAAATAAATTGCAGATTTCACATCAACTAATCATTTCAATATATATCTTCTCTGAATACAAGCATATTTGACATAATGTCAAAGCTAGAAAATAACTTCATGTCTGATATCTAGTCTGTATTTGAAATGACCTTATTTGACCTAGAAATACCTAATACAATTTTTGCTTTTCAAGTATCTAATCAGGATTTATGAGTTGTAATAGATACTTGGGGGGGGGGGGCTCTAGAATAGTCCCTCTTTTAAAAATACTGTCTTTAGAGGCTACTGTAGAAATGTGAAGTACCCCACATGTGAAAACATTTTCTATAACCCTCTATTATATTTTCAATAAATTACCCCACAACTTAATGGTTTAAAACAACGCATTATTATCAACTATTTTACCCAGCAGTGCCTTGTGTGCTACAACACACACTTGCTAGGCAAGATGTGCCCACTGGTACATGAGTGGTATGACTTACAGAGGTAACGGACCACTCTGATTATATTTGAGGCCCATGCTACAGGAAGGAATTAATGCCTTGTATTGTAAACCTGGTCAAAAGCCCAGAGCAAAAGAGGTCATAGGTCTCAGGGGGAAACCTAATACTGTTGTGCTGCTAAGTGGACATGGGGCCAAACAGCTTTGTAAATACTATACTCAGACAAGTCCTGTTCTCAGCTTTGATCAAAGAAGCTTCTTTGGATAATGAAGTGCAGACTTGTGGCTGCTCAAGGTGCTGAGAACAGGTGACCATTGAACTCGCTCTCAACAGGATTAGAAAATAGTGAAAGAAAAGGCAGAAAGGATCTAAGAGCTGGATGATGGAGGACGGGGCTGTGAAAGACTATCTTATGAGTATTACAAGGCCATTACAATCATGAACTCAGCTGCTGCGATTGGCGCCTAAGGTGGCCTGCACAAGACAGCCTGCCAGCATTCAGTCAGGGGTTGGAGAGGGGCTCGTGAAGCTCTGTCCCCAATCCCACGCCAGGAACTGGTTGTTGATGGGTAATGGGGTGGGAGTGGGTAAGTCATTGTTTTCAGTGGTGTGACTAGGGAGCCTACCAGGTTCCAGTGGATAGCTTTACACCTATGCTCATGCTGATGACCTTGGTTAAAATTTTCATCACAACAAAATACCATGAAAGTAGGAGGGACTTGTGGGGAGAAGGGGGATTGGTGGGAATGGGGGTTAAAAAGGAGATGAGAGGATAGTGGAGTGCATGTAATTGGAATGTGCACACACACACACAAGTACGCACGCTTGCACGAGTACTCAAGACACTGAGAACAAGTGACCATAGAGTACCCAGCTCTAAACAGGTTATCTATATTACCCTGTTCAAGGCTTAGAAAATATACACACATATAAAATTGTCAATATGTTTTAAAAATTTTAAAGACAGACTGGTTGTAGCTCACTGCAAACCAGTGTGTGGGTGTTCCTCTGCAGGCTTTAGAGCAGACAGGGAAAATGATCCACAAAGAGGCAATCAGTGCTGGACCAGGACTTCTAGAGTCTGGCTCAGATCATTTTACTTTAGCCGTACTTAAGTACAGCACAATTTTGGGAAAAAGTATTCAGGTAACTGTGGTGACAATTTGTTGTACTCTAATAAAGCTTGCCTGAAGATCAGAGGTCAGGCAGTGGTGGCATATACTTGCATTCGGGAGGCAGGGGCAGAGATCCGTTTGGATTTCTGTGAATTCAAGGCCACACTGGGCTACATGAGATTAATCCAGTCTGAAAGAGAAATAGCCAGGCAGTGGTGGCACACACCTTTAATTCCAGCACTTGGGATCACACACCTTTAATTCCAGCACTAAGAAGTTTGAAACAGGAAGTGATATGGCTGGGCAGAGAAAGGAATATAAGGCAGGAGGAGACAGGAACTCACTCTTGCAGGTGCTCTTTCAGGCTGAGGAGTTGGTGAGCTAAGAGGCGATGGCTGCAGCTTGCTCTGCTTCTCTAATCTTTCAGCTTTCACCCTGATATCTGGCTCTGGGTTTTTATTATAAGACCATTTAGGATTTATACAATAGGTAACAACTCAGTCCCAATGAGTACAACAAAGCTTCAGACATGTTTATATTGAAGTTCTTAGCAAAGTACATATGGCTTCATCCATAAGATGGTTTCTTGTTGACTTAGAAACAATGCTGAAGATAAGGGTCTTGGCAGAAGGACTGAGGTAAACATAATGTCTGTGGAGTGAGAATTGGTCTGGCTCTAAGATAACATAGAAGTCACTTAGGCTGTTGTAAAGCCCAAGTGACAGCTCTCATAAGGATGGCTTTTGTGGCCTCAAAGCAATGCTCAGGACTTAGGAGGAAAGGGTCTGAGATAAGTAAATTCTGGGAGATAAAGAGCCTGTCTCATCAGACAGCAAAGGATCACCAGGTTTTAAACTACATCATCCCTGGCATTCCAGGAAGAGCCGCTGCACACCTCATTCCATTGAAGAGGTAAGCTGTGTGTTTAACTTCCCTGGCTTCTCCAGTGCTTTTCTGTGTGCACAGGCCTTTTTGCCCTCTACACTAATGTGTGCACACATGCATGAACATACGCACATCAGACATTTATTATCTCATATTGCTCATATTGTGTCCGGAATCTTGTCACAGGTGCAAACTAAATCCTCCCTGTTTCAACTGAGAGTGCAATTGAGGTATCAGCAAAGGCTAGAATCTCCATTAAGGACTAAGGAAGCATCAGTTTTCATGTCCACTTGTTTGGTGTTGCATGCTTTTGGGGTCTTTGAATCGATGAACTCAAATCCTAATTACCTGTTGGCCAGAGAAAGCTGTCTTTTTTTTTTCTTTAACCAACATAAGAATTTGTTTCATTGAAGCAACAAGAGACACTGCTAGCAGGACCATACATAGCTGGGATCTTTATAAATCTAATCACAGAATTGACATCTCTGAAACATTAAAGATATTCTATTGGTTGGAAGCAGGTTACTTGAGGGGATTGGATAACTTAAGGCTGTGAGTACTAGGGGGAGAATTGTGTAGGTCCATACTGGAATCTGCATATGACATCTTCATTTCCTATAAACTGATAGTTTGGTTACAGTGAGATTATTGGCAATGTTTTGCATGTGATATGTATCTGCTATTTTGACTTGATTCTATAATATATGAGATATCCTTTGGGAGTAAAATAGTCTTCAGAATAAGTTAGTGCAAGCTTTAAAAGCCATCCTGAGAAATAGATATCTCACTCTTTATCTTAGGACCTAAATGAGGTGCTGTGAACCTTAATTTGTCTGTGAACCACAGCAATTACTTCTGATGCCACAACACTTCAGTTCCTGACTGACTCTACACGTTCTATGGAAAATTAGTTTAGAAATAATGGCCTCCATAAAAGAAAAATATTTAAGGAACTTGGCTTAGTTAGAAGGTGCACAGAAAGGCTGGTTACCTATTAATCTTGAACATCACATTTACAAGGTAACTGGGGTCTGTAGCCCTAAGTTTTCTCAGGTCCCACCTGGCCCTGTGGTCCTGCAGCTGCTTATAAAATCATCATTCAGTGCCGGGCGTTGGTGGCGCACGCCTTTAATCCCAGCACTCAGGAGGCAGAGGCAGGCGGATCTCTGTGAGTTCGAGGCCAGCCTGGGCTACCAAGTGAGCTCCAGGAAAGGCGCAAAGCTACAAAGAGAAACCCTGTCTCGAAAAACCAAAAATAAATAAATAAATAAATAAATAAATAAATAAATAAATAAATAAATAAATAAATAAAATAAAATAAAATAAAATCATCATTCAGAGGCTTATGTTAATTATGAATTGGATGGCCTATGGCTCAAGTTTCTTGCTAGCTAGCTCTTATAACTAACCCATTTATATTAATCTATAAATTGCCACATGGCCATGGTGTTATCCGCCTGCTGGCATCTTTGTAGCATGAATCTTAAAAGTTCTTATTAATAAAATCAAACCTGAGGCCAGGTATTGGGGTGAACACTGGAAGGTCAGAGACACAGAATAAGCCACAGCTATCTCACCTCGCTGGATCCTCAGCTGGTCTTGTTTCCTCAGACTGGAGGCCTCTGAGTCCTAATCCAGAATGGGTCTCAGCTGAACTGCTGCTAGAAGCCTGAATGCTTAACCAGGCCAAATGCTTCTCCAGGGCAAATGCCTCTCCAGGGCAAATGCCTCTCCAGGGCAAATGCCTCTCCAGGGCAAATGCCCCGAGTTTCTGGTCCTCACGCCTTATATACCTTTCTCCTTTCTACCACCACTCCCTGGGATTAAAGGCGTGTGTCACCACGCCTGGCCATTTCCAATGTGGCCTTGAACTCACAGAGATCCAGAGGGATTTCTGTTTCTGGAATGCTAGGATTAAGGGCGTGTGCTACCACTGCCTATCCTCATGTTTAATATTGTGGCTGTTCTGTCTCTGACCCCAGATAAGTTTATTAAGGTACACAATATTTTGGGGAACACAATACCACCACACATCTTGCTGCTCTTTGGGTGGCAGCTGGTGTCTCACCTTGCTTTCCTTTCTCCTTTCACTGTCTCTCTTGGATTTTCCCGCCTGGCTCCATCCTGCTCTGCCATAGGCCAATGCAGTTTTATTTATCAACCAATCAGAGCAACACATATTCACAACATATAGAAAGACATCCTGCAGTACTTCTTATTTTATCTAGTCAAAAAGAAAGGTTTTTAACTTTAACATAGTAAAACTACATAAAATAGAACAATTATCAAGCAGGAATTACAGTTACAATATCTAGTCTATTTGTATTTGGCAAAATTAAAGAAAATATTCTATCTATCCTATATTTGTAAGTCTAAGGTTTTATATCTTATTTATCTTCTATTATAACCAAAGAAAATTATAATTATAACTGTTTAGTCTTCAACTACATCAAAGACCCCAGAAGGAAATAATATTACCTAAGTAAACAGGAGGTGCATTGTAAGCAACTTCCAAAAATCTAGAATGACAGAGACAGCTGGCTGCCGGGACAGTTCCCCAAGGTTCCTTTGCAACATTGGGGCATCCATGTTCAGCCTGTAGGCCTAGAGTTTTTTAGTCACTTCTCCCTGTGTCCTGTAGAATATCTGGTGATCTCCTCTGTGAAGCAGGAACTTGAAGGACCATCTCACCTTGTTTTGGCAAAATTTGGTAGTCATTTTTCTATGAGTCCTGTGTGCCCAGTCTATATAATATACTGTCAAAGCAGTCTAAGCAAGAGTAGTTCTTTGCCCAGCAGACCATTTTGTGCCAAGAAGAAGATAAACTCCATATGGAGTATCTTCGATGTCCATCTTTCTCTTTGAAGTAAATCAGTGCTGCCAGGAGCAGACATGTCTCATTGTCCAGAAAGTCTAAGTTTTTTTTTTATTTTATAATTTAATTTAATTTTTTTTTTTGGTTTTTCGAGACAGGGTTTCTCTGTGTAATTTAATTTATTTTACGTATCAGCCACGGATTCCCTTGTCCTTCCCCTTCCTGCCCCTTTTCCCCCAGCCCACCCCTTATTCCCATCTCCTCCAGGGCAAAGACTCCCCTGGGGATTGAGTTCAACCTGGTAGATTCAGTCCAGGCAGGTCCAGTCCCCTCCTCCCAGGCTTAGCCAAGTGTCCCTGTATAAGCCCCAGCAGAAAGTCTAAGTTTTTAAAACATTTTAAATGCCATATTCTGTAAGTCTTTGAAGTGTTTGAAGATTACCTACCTAACTGAAATATACCTTTATATACCTAAAAAATTAACTAACATGGTTATTGATTAATCTAGATGACTATTAATCTGTATTTCTTAATTATATATTGCAATTTTAAATGAGCTGCATAAACATAATACCTTAAACAAGGATAGACATGTATATACAGTATAACAACATTAACTTTATAAATTTGTAAGAAACTAAAAGCTATAGCAATGTAAACATTTTAAACAAGTTGTTGCTCTTTAAAAGTAGATTTATGGGATGTCTTTCTGTACACTGTGAATATGTGTTGCTCTGATTGGTTGATAAATAAAACTGCATTGGCCTATGGCAGAGCAGGATGGAGCCAGGTGGGAAAATCCAGGAGAGATAGTGAAAGGAGAAAGAAGAGCAAGGGGAGATGCCAGCCGCCACCCAAAGAGCAGCAAGATGCCAGCAGACTGATAACACCATGGGCATGTGGCAATTTACAGATTAATATAAATGGGTTAAGTTATAAGAGCTAGCTAGCAAGAAACTTGAGCCATAGGCCATCCAGTTCATAATTAACATAAACCTCTGAATGATTATTTTATAAGCAGCTGCAGGACTGCAGTGCCGGGCGGGACCTAAGAAAACGTATGGCTACAGGGGTCCTGAAACATAAGAGTCAACTCAAGGGTGACACCCACCTTGAGGGAGTTAAGATCACAGGCAGCAAGGTTGACATACATCCCTTCTTGGTCACAATCAAAGGACCAGGAAATTGTTATGAAATCCCTTTACACTATGTGAAGATATGTCTCTGTGATTGGTTTAATAAAAAGTTCAATGGCCAGTAGCTAGGCAGGATTTCAGGGCAGATAGGAGGCTGGGAAGAAGACAGAGTCATCAGCCAGACATGGAGGAATCAGGAAAGCAGCTTGGGCTGTACAGAGTAAAGGTAATAAAGTCATGAAGCAGAAAGCAAATTAATAGAATTGGGTTAATTTAAGTTATAAGAGCTAGTTAAAAACAAGCATAAGCTATCAGCTGAACTTCCAAAGTTAATAGTAAGTCTCTATGTCATTATTTGGGGAGCCAATGGTCCTGAAGAAAACATCTACAACATCATCTACAAATGGCGCTGAATATGGGGCATGTATTTCAACATAAAACCTGAGAAAGCTTGAAAAAAAGGGTTCCAAACACAAAAAAATGGAGCCAAATGTGGCTTCCTGGTCCTGCATTCTCTCCTCATGCAGACCATGGTATAGAGACAAGCTGCTGCCTGCCGGCTTGAGCCACTAGTGTGCCATGAGCTAGCTGTGCAGAGGTTTAAGTTTTGCACATACAGACAGAAAGGGTTACAGATATGCATTAAAGCAGGCTCAGACAAAAAACAAACAAACCTCTAAACGGGTTACAGTGTGTTTAAAAATATGCATAGGCTTAAGAAAGAAAAGAAAATGGGTATAGACAGTCAGAAAAAAGTAAATCATTTATAAATAATAAAAAAAGAAAAAGCCACATAAAGAAGAAAAATACACAGGGAGTCTGGATCCTGTATGATATTGTATTGTCTTTGAATTTCTTATTGCTGATAAGCAAATGACAGCTACTGGGGGACATGGGATTGTGAAAGGGATTGCTGAAATAAACCAGCAATTAGAAGACTCCAACACCTTGCCCTGGCCTCCACATGTGTGTGTCTGGGCAACTATACCTGTACACAAAGGTGCACACACACAAGCATACACATCACACACACACACACACACACACACACACACACACACACCACACACACACACACACACACACACACACACACACACACACACACACTCATGAAGAAGAGGAGAAGGGACGGGGAAGAAACAATGAAAGATGTCAATCTAATTGGGTGACTACTCCTACTCATGACCAACTCCTACCTAACTTTCAAGGACTTTTCAGAAAAAAAAAAACAACCTTGACAAGTCTTTTTAAAAAATGAATTTTCAGCTTTAACAGCTGTGCTAGCTAGTTTTTAATGTCAAGTTGACACAGGCTAAAGTCGTTTGGGAAGAATGACAAAATGTCCCCGCCAGATTGCCTGTAGGCACCCTGTGAAGCATTTTCTTGATGGGGGAGGGGCAGTGCTTGGGTGGGTGGTCCTTTATGGTGTGAGAAAGTAGTGGGAGCAAGCCAGAAGGAGCAAGCCATTAAGAAGCACTCCTCCATGGCCTCCGCATCAATGTCTGCCTCCAGGTCCCTATGCTATTTGAATCTCTACTATGATTTCTCTCAATGATGGACTGTGATGTGGAACTGTAAACTGAAATAAACCCTTTCCTTCTCAAGTTGTTTTTGAGTGTGTTTTTTTATTACAGCAATAGGAACCCTAAGATTAAGCCTTCTGACTACACAATATTGTTTAACAAGAAAGAGCACCCTCATAATCTGAACATAGTAGAAAGAGTTTGCTGTTATTTTAAAAGGCCAGGGTACCTAAAAAGGGACTGCAGAAAATCCAAATATCAACAGGGAAAAATTAGAACAGGAACAGGGTTTCCTGTTTTACATGAAAATGAAACACTTTAGAAGGTCTTACTAAAAAATAGTGAACAGAAGAGACTTCCAGGATATTACTATCAACAAGTAGATCCAATAGTCAAAAGCTGCTTCCCTGTATGAGAACTCCAGTAGACAGCTGAGGGATCATGCATGGCTCTTCTATTTATGCATCTGGTCCTGTAACTCTTACTATCAGACTGTCAACATTACTGTCGGTAGGCTTGCCTTTTTTATTTACTTAAATCTCTTTCTTGCTGCTTGGCTGCTCTCCTCCATTGCTTTCTGCAGAGCCTCATCGTCATGGTTGTGTTGTCTTGACTGTCTGTGCTTCATGCTGGAGAGAACTTTACAAGAAAAACCAACACACACTGCTGATGTTGTTTGCTTTGTAGATGGAATGTATCTTTTAAATTGTAGTGACGGGGACTGGAGAGATGGCTCAGTGGTCAAGAGCACTGGCTGATCTTCCAGAGGTCCTGAGTTCAATTCCCAGCAAGCACATGGCTCACAACCATCCATAATGAGATCTGGTGCCCTCTTCAGACCTGCAAGCATATATGCCGGCAGAACACTGTATACATAATAAATAAATAGATCTTTTTAAAAAAATTGTAGTGAAAACAGCATAGCACAGACATTTGTCTCTTCAGTGGAAATCATAAAAAACAAACAAACAAAAAAACTCTCTCCCAGACTGTCACATATGGTGATATTTTATTTGTACTGAAATATGACACACCTTTAATCTCAGCACTTGGGAGGTAGAGCTAGGTGGATCTCTGTGTGTTCAAGGATACAGCCAACATGGAGACACACGCCTTTAATCTCAATACCAACCTTAGAAGACCTGGAGGTCTATATAGACAGGCAATGATGAGGAGGTCATGTGGTTGGGTTTATATCCAATGAGAATGCAGAACAGAAAGTCAATAAAAGGACAGACACACAGGAAGTAGGCCTCTTTGCTTAGGGGTAGGACAGCATTGGCAGTGAAGGGTAAGAAAGAGTTTTTAGCTCTTAGCTATTGCTCTGACCTCTTGGGCTTTTAACTCTGCAATTGGCTCTGTGTTTCTTATTTAATAAGACTGTTCATCTACAGTCCCCAACTCAGCAAACTGAACTGATTACCTAAATCAGGCCCTGCCAGGTGGCAGAAAGTAATAACTATGCAGACAGTTGGCATGTATTTGGAGTGGCCCAAGATTTGAGGGTGTTGTGGAAACTAAAACAAAACACAAATCAAGAACATGGTTTCCTCACCTCTTCAGGACAACCTATTAAAAACGGTCACCAACTTTCAGACATACTGAAAGCAGTTTTAAAATCCAGTTAAAACAACCATGTAAGTTTTCTTCTTGTTGTCTAAGATGTACTACGTAGCCATGTATTCCAGGTTGAACTTGAACTCGAAGTCACCTGACTCAGTCTCCAAAGTGCTGGGATTACTGTGTATCGTGAAACTGGTGGGAGCATAAACTTCTTAGATTGTCCTTGCACGAGCAGGCCCAGTGCAAAACACTGCTAAGACAGCCACTGAGAAGGAATTATGAATTGGAGCAATGGAGAAACATTCTTTTTGTTTGTCTTTCTCTCACTACATAGCCCAAGCTAGCCTCAAACTTGCTATCTCCCTGACTGTACAGGCCCTCTTGCCCCACCCTCAGTGCTGCTCTTGCAGGCACATGCCACTGCACTCGGGTAGACCTTACCAGAAACTAGATTACAGTGTGGAACAGAGAACAGACCAGTTCTCCACAGTGCTTCCGCCGCCCTCTTACAACATGTTTGTGTGTTAATTCTTTGGAGCCATATAAACAAATTTCTTGTTGGCCTTGGGTATTTCTATGCTGCAGAGCTATGGCCCAAATGGTAGTGGAAATCCTACCAGAAACAAACAAACAAACAAAAACCAAACCTATTCCCTTCTGGGGAGTTCCTTCTGAATGTCAGTTTCCTGGAAACATATTTCCTGGGCCAAATAATTCAATCCCTTTGTAATGTGTGGTGAATTTTCTTAGACTTCCCTTGTACTTACTATCCTTAGTTTTATGGATTGGTGGAAGACACAATGTAATAATAAAGTCCCACTTATTAACAGAGATTTTTAACTTTCCCTGTCCAAAGGCTATTCTGTTAATTTTGCTCAACCTTTGTTCCAATCCCATCTGGAAAACATTAAGGTTTTCCCCTTTGAAATAATAACAGGAAGCCCCATCTGCCTAGTAGAAGGAAACATATGAGCCAGCTCTCCTCAAAGGAGCTTTTTTCCACTTCTGTTAAGATCTAAACTTTTTTACAAAAAACAAAACAAAACAAAACAAAAAACAAGTTAATTAACTTGTTTTAATAGGGAGCTCCTGGAGACAAAGATAATATTCTAGATCACAGCTTCCAACCTAGGGGTTGTATTCACTGGAAACTAAATAAAATAAAGGGCTCCCTCCAGCTTCCTGGAAGGACCTTATGAGTTATTACTAACGAATCTTTGTGCTTCTAGACACTGACACATTTGAGAAATGCACACCTGCGTCCTCATCAGAGAGCCTCATTAAAATTGATTGCTAACTCCGTGTTTTTCCAACCAAAAATGTTTTTTGTTTTTTTTAACTAATTTGTGTGGAGAGGTGGGACTTACATGCCTGAAGGCACATGTGGAAGTCAGAGGATAGTTTGGTGGAGTCAGTTCTCCACATTAAGTGGGTTCTGGATTGAACTGTTACCAGGTTGTGCAACCTTTTCCTCTTGAGCCATCTCTCTTGCCTCTCAACTAAAGAAAAAAATATTGCTACATAGAAATATTGTTATGTAGAAATTTATCTACCTATCTACCTGTTTGTTTGTTTGTTTATTTATTTACAGTGCCGGGGTTCAAGCCTGGGGCCTTATAGATGCTCAGCAAGTACCTAGTCATCATAAATATTGTATGTACTAATGGGGCAACATGATGTTTTCACACATGCACACATTGCACAATATTTAAGTCTGGTAAAAACTTATTTATCGCCTCAAAAAATTATCATTTTGTTATGGTAAAAATGTTCAAAAATCTTTTTTTCTTGGATGCCAGAGTTTTTGCATCTATCTGACTATAATTTTTTTGTATCCACTGACGAACTTTTCTCCATTCCCACCTTCCAGCTCATCCTTGCCTCTGATAATCACCCTTCTCTACTTTTGTTGAGAATGAGATCATGCAGTACTTGTATTTCTGACTCTTATGTATTTCACTTCTACCTCTGATTTCAGGGCCTGGACAAGAGACAAAAGAAATCATGTGCTCAGCTATTTTTAGCTCAGAGATGTCCTGTTCTTTTGGCTCTTGCTCCAACCATGGACTTATTAACTGTCTTGATGTTTTATGATCCATTTTATTGTCTTTCTTATGAGAAAAATTACTTTTAGCTTTGTTGATGCTGGGTTCAAACTCAGGGCCTTATTAAGTAGGAACCCTACCTCTGATTTACACCCTGCTGGAGATGTCTTTCTGTATGCTGTGAATGTACTGCTCTGATTGATTGATAAATAAAATACTGATTGGCCAGTACCCAGGCAGGAAGTATAGTATAGGCGGGATAAAGAGAGAGAAGAATTCTGGAAAGGGAAAGGCTGAATCAGGAGATGCTGCCTGCCACTGCCATGAGAAACAATATGTGAAGGCAGAACTGAGAAATGGTACCAAGCCACATGGCTAAACATAAATAAGAATTATGGGTTAATTTAAGTGTTAGAGCTAGTCAGTAATAAGCTTGAGCTAATGGCCATACAGTGTTGTGTTTACTTGGGTCCAAGTGGCTGTGGGACTGGCGGATGAGAGAGATTTGTCCTGATCACTGGCAGACTGGGACACAGAAAATCTCCAGCTACAACAGCCCAGTCCAAACACAATGGCTTTTATTCTTTTCATTCCTGTATTCTACTTTTCTTCTTAAAGACTCGTAGTTTGTCCTTGAAAAAATCCCACGATTAGCTAAATGTTATCATCCTAGCCATCCATATGCCTAGGTAAGCTCAGACATGTTGGATGTCACCATCCTTCTATAACTGACAATGGTTTGTGATGCTTATCACTAATTTTTCTCTGTTCCTTCCTTTTATATAACCTGTAAAGAGACACCTGTAGATATTGCCTGCCAAATTTTCTTATGTCTCATGTCTAAAATCTTCTATTTTTCTGTTTTACCCTCTACCATTAACTGCTATCTTATATTCACAATCAAGAGGCAGTTCCTTTTGGACTTTGGAACATTTTACAAAATGTTAGTGCTTAGACTGAGAATGCCACTTTTATTTACACCCTAGCTACATAAAATATTTACAAAGAACATGAATATGTAATATACACCTGTGGTGGTTGAAAGAAAATGGGCCCCAGGGCTGGAGAGATGGCTCAGTGGTTAAGAGCACTGGCTGCTATTCCAGAGGTCCTGAGTTCAATTCCCAGCAACCACATGGTGGCTCACAACCATCTGTAATGAGATCTGGCATGCAGGTAGAACACTGTATACATAATAAATAAATAAATCTTAAAAAAAAAGAATCTAAAAAAAAAAAAGAAGAAAAGAAAAAAATGGGCCCCAAAGGAATGGCACTATTAGGAGGTGTGGCCTTTTTGGAGAAAGTGTGTCACTGTTGGTGTGGGCTTTGAGGTCTCCTTTGCTCAAACTATGCTCAGTGTGGTACACAGTTCACTTCCTGTTGCCTGTGGATCAAGATGTAGAACTCTCAGCTCCTTCATCAGTACCATGTCTGTTTGCAGGCCATCCACCATGATGATAATGGACTGAATCTCTGAAACTGTAAGCAAGCCACCCAAATTAAATGTTTTTCTTTATAAGAGTTGCTATTGTCATGGGGTCTCTTCACAGTAATAGAAACCATAAGGCAGAAGTTGGTACCAATTGGGACTAGGATAGGCCTGACCATGTTTTTGTTTAGATGAATTTGGACTTAGGTACTTTGGGTTAGTAAAGCAGAGGAAGGTTTAATGGGCCATACTAATAGAAGCATGGAAGACAGTGGTGCCAAGGGTCATATGAACTGTGGTGGGTGTGCATTAAGAGGTTTCATAGGAGAAGAACTTTAGTATGTTGCCTAAAGACCAGTCTTGTGATATTTTGGTGAAGAATGTGGCTCCTTTTTGCCCTTGTCTGAAAAGTTTGCCTGAACTAAAGTGAAGAGTTTTTGATTAATTCCATCAGCAGAGGAAATCTCAAAATAGCCTAGTATTGACTCTGTTGTGTGGTTAACTCTAATGAAGATTTTGTTTCTCCCTTTTTTTTTTTTTTGTTTTTTTTTTTTTTTTTTCTTTCTTTTTCGAGACAGGGTTTCCCTGTGTAGCTTTGCGCCTTTCCTGGAACTCACTTGGTAGCCCAGGTTGGCCTCGAACTCACAGAGATCCGCCTGGTTCTGCCTCCCGAGTGCTGGGATTAAAGGCGTGTGCCACCACCGCTCGGCTTGTTTTTTGTTTTTTGAGACAAGATTTCTCTGTGTAGTTTTGGTGCCTGTCCTGGAACTCACTCTGTTGACCAGGCTGGCCTCAAACTCACAGAGATCTGCCTGGCTCTGCCTTCTGAGAGCTGGGATTAAAGGCGTGTGTCACCGCTGCCCTTGTTTTGTTTTTTGAGACTGGATTTTGTGTGTAACAGTCCTGGCTGTCCTGTTACTCACTCTGTAGACCAGGCTGTCCTCAAACATCCTCTGCCTCCCAAGTGCTGGGATTAAAGAAGTGCACCATCACTACCACCATACAGCTTCTAAATGAAGATTTATAATGAAAAAGAGCAAGTTGAGCAAGGAAAAATACAAAATGTACAATTTGAGGAGAATGGGGAACCAGGAAGTGGAAAGGAGCTAAATCCTGTGTTCAAGAAGAGAAACAGATTAAGTAATGGAATAAAGGGAGTGGTGACCTCAGGGCAAGACCCCACAGAACTAAGCTTCCAACTTGTGAAATGGATTAAAGCTTAGAGCCAAATGTGGTGGTGCACACCTTTAATCCCAGCACTGGGAAGGCAGAGTCTGGTGTATCTCTGAGTTTGAGGCCAGCCTGGATCTATGGATCCAGTTTCAGGACAGCCAAGCATAGGCAGTGAAGGAAATCATCAAGTAAGAAAAGCTGGTGAAGATGTAATTGAACAAGGGGATCATCTTTCAGCCCCAGCAAGCAGAAGAACTTGGCAGATTAGGCCATGTGGTTCTGGCTTTAGAGTCAAGGATAGAAGAAAGGGGCTATGGAATCAGCTGAGGCCAGGTGTGTGGCAGGGGTTTCCTTGCACGTAGGCTCAGAGGGGCCATTGTATGAAGCTGTGAAGTTGAAGCCTAGATTGTCTTGGAGACCCCAAGATGGTGGAGATGCCAGAACTGTGGGATACCTGCTGAGGAAAGATGTTAAGAGTGAGTGCAAACAGCCCAAGAGAAGGAAGTGTGTTTCAATCAACAAAGCTGCAAGGAGTTGGAGATCTCAAGAACACTTTGATATCAGACATAGAGATGCAGAGTTGAGAGTTTGCCCAGCTGGTTTTCAGTCTTGCTTTGGTCCAGTATTTCCTCACTATGCTCCTTTCCCTATGTTTTGAAATGGTAATGTATATTCTGTGCCATTATTTGGTGGAAGTATGTGATCTGCTTATTTATTTATTTATTTTTGGTTTTTTGATACAGGGTTTCTCTGTGTAGCTTTAGGAGCCTGTCCGCAATGCACTTTGCAGACCAGGCTGGCCTCAAACTCACAGAGATTCACCTGCATCTGCCTCCTGAGTACTGGGATTAAAGGTGTGTGCCACTACCGCCTGGCCTTGATTTTGCTTTTATGGAGGATTACAGGTAAGAGATTGCATGAATCTCAGAAGAGACTTTGAACTTTAAATTTTCAAATAAGTTTGAGACTATTATAGACTATGGGGACTTTTGAAGATGGACTGAATGCATTTTTGTATTATGATATGGCTACAAGCTTTTTGGGGTTCAGAGAGTGTAATATGGTGGTTTGAATGAAAATAGCTCCAAAGGGAGTGGCAATATTAGGAGGTGTGGCTTTGTTAGAGTAGGTATGGCTCCTTGTTGGAGGAAGTGTGTCATCATAGGTGTGGGCTTTGAGGTCTCCTTTGCTCAAGCTACACTCAATGTGGTACACTGTTCACTTCCTGTTGCCTGTGGATCAAGATGTAGAACTCTTAGCTCTTTCTCCAGCACCCTGTCTGCCAACATGCCACCCACCATAATGATAATGAACTAAAAATCTGAAACTGTAAACCAGTCCCAATTAAATATTTTCCTTTATAAGAGTTGCCATGGTCATGGTGTCTCTTCACAACAACAGAAGTCCTAACGAAAACAATACTCAATATCCTAACCCTCTGGCTTTTTGTTTGTTTGTTACAGACATCTGACTTTAACTAGGTGACCCAGGCTACATATTTGCCCACCTGCTCAACTGACAGTATTTCATTGGCTGTCTGAAACATCAGTCCCTGATTTCAAAACAGTAGCAGTGTCTGTTGCTTTTGCTTTCCCCAATCATAACCCTTTGCATCTTGGCAATACAGTACTTTGGAGGTGGGAGGCTGGAAGATCATGAAATCATGGTCACTCTCAGCTACCTAATAACTCTGAGGTTAGCGTGGGCTACATGAGACCCTGTATCAAAAATAAATCAAACTAACCTCCCCCCCCAAAAGCAAAACGAAAATGCCACCTTAGCAACAGGCTGGGAAATTATGTGGCCTTTGGGTATTGGAAGATAACAAACATCACCCCTCACCCTATGAATGCCTGGGCTCATTGCAGATGCAGATAGTTCCTTTTAGGATACCTAACTAAACCTTTTCCTATTTTTATACTATTCAAAGTTGTGTTCATAATCAGTCTCTAAAGAAGAGACTTATAAGGGCACTAGATGAATACAGAGGAAGATCCTTCTCAATATGAAAACTAAGTTTCTAGAAAAATGACACAATTATATTAAAGACTACATGGAGGATTAGAACTCTATGATTATGGAGAGTTGGACTATTGCAGGTCCAGAGTCAAATTATCTTGCGTTATCATTAGATCCTTTAATAGTACCATTTCATTGCCCACTTTCAAGTCTGACCTAACAACCTTTCAAATATCAGGTTGAAATGCATTACCTTGTTATCTAAAACCTGTTACAGGATTTCCCACACTTCACTATAACCTGGTAAGTTTCCACCTAAATATTTGAAAAATGTGGACTTTTGAATTTGTTTTGTTCTGTGACAACATGTGTTCATTTAACTGCTCCCATATTGAAACATGTTATTTGGAGCAGTCTGAATCCTTGTTCCTGTGCAATGGTCATTCACATTTGGCTCATCATAAGCAGCCTGTAATTTTCTTTTAGGTAAGAGCTATGCTTTGCATTGACAGGGTAACAGGCCTAGACATTGCCAGGGATGTGACACACTAGTACATATCCAGACACTGGGCAAGTACCAGCAAAATGCTGGAATTGTGGATAAGAACATCTCCATTGGAAATGGAACACATGAGTAGAAATATCTTTTCAATCATTAATAGAATAACTTCTTTTGCCAGAGCTATTTGGTCCCAAGGAAATCCTGTGATTCTTCATTCTGTGTAGTTTTTTGTTTGCTTTAGACAAGGAAGTCATTGAACCTGGAACTCACTGATTCAGCCATACTAAGAGGACAGCAACTCCCAGAGATCCTACCATTTTTCTCCTCAGGATAGGCTTATAGGTCCGCACCATGGGACTTGGCTGTTGACATTGTGTTTTGGGGATATGAACTCAGGTCCTCATGCTTACTTGCCCCAAAGCAGACTGTGCTACAGTCACAAAGACTCTTTTCATTTTTCATGCTGTGTGTGGTTAAATGTTTCTTAGGTTAAGTGTGAAACTACTAAGGTATTTGAGCTTACTTAATTGACAAAATGCCATACCAACTTCCCAGCTGGCTTGAATTTAGGCTTTCTGAAACTGGTAGCTGGTTATCCTAGGAACTGGATCCCTTTTCAGATCTAGATCTCAGCATTTTCTAATTTGTATGCTTGCCATCCTTCATAAATTATTATTTTCTCTCTTGATGTCTTGGAACCACACATAAACCTACTAGAATTATGGCTGTCCCAACAACTGGACATGATTCAGTGATTTTTTTTCTGTATTACATGACCAAAGCCCTCACTCAGGAGACCTGTGTTGCTCACTAAAATTTAGTTCAAAACTCATAATTATAGCTTTGTGGGACAACTATGTAGGAATGAATCTTTCTAGCATCATGGGATCTTTAGGGTTTATTTGTTTGAGACAGGGTTTCTCTGTGTAGCCCTGGCTGTCCTGGAACTCACTCTGTAGACCAGGCTGGCTTCGAATTCACAAAGATCCACCTGCCTCTGCCTCCCAAGTGCTGGGATTAAAGGCATGTGCTACCACTGCCCGGTCAAGGATCATTCAGTTCTTAACTCTTGAGAATTATCAGTTGATTATCCATGCTTGGTAGAGAAAGATTTTGATCAAAATGGAGAACTAAGAGAGGCTGGAAAACATCACAAAAAATGAGGTCAGAATTCTTTATCTCAAGGAAAATACAAGGAGTATAACTGTAGTTACCTAGAATATTAGCATTGTAGGTTTCTTCTGAGTGATGCCATAAAAATAACCTCAGTAAAGGCCATTTTCTTATCATACTTCTTATTTAGAATGATTAAAATGTTGATATTTTTGAGATTTATTTCTTAAATTATATGTACTTGTATGTGTTTGTGTGGGAGTATGTGTTCATGAGTGCAGGTGCCTAGAGAGCAGAAGAGGGTGCTGGATACTAGAGCAGCAGTGTAAGTTATTAACACTGAGCCATTTCTCTACTCTCCCTACTTATCCTGTTAGCCTTGTCAATAAATGAAATTGAGACAGCTGTTTCGCTTCAACAAAATTTTTGTTCTTTAAAAAGAAGTCAATACTGGGTCGAGAATGTAGCTCCATTGGTAGCTAGTGCTTGCTACTATACACAAACTGCTAGGTTTGATTATCAGTACTATGAAAACTAGGCAAGGTGTTACAGTAATCCCACCACCAGGAAGGGGGAAGCGAGAAGATCAAGTGTCCAGGCCTGGGGCTGGAGAGATGGTTCAGCAGTTTACAGCAATTGTTGCTTTTCCAGAGTTCCTGGGTTCCACTCCCAGCACCCACATAGTGGTTTACAACTATCAGTAACTTCATTTCCATGGATCCAATGCCCTCTTCTGACATGAGGGCACCGGGCACTGGTGTGGTGCATGTATGTATATACATGCAGGCAACATATTCATACACATAAATACATCAATCTAAAAACAAAACAAAACCAAACAAAAAAACCAAGAAATAGTGCAAGGCCATCCTTAGCTATTCAGAGTTTCAGGCAAGCCTGGACTATGTGCAACCCCTCCCAAAACAACAACTGTGAAAGAAAATTCCTGAAAAGAGGCTGTGGCTGGCTGCAACTCCCCCCCCCCCCCCCCCCCCCC